>JAEPRD010000235.1:0-35176 GCA_016758985.1 Mucor saturninus | reverse complement strand
TTATTAAAAGTCACCCATGGTAGGTTCAACTTGTCACACCATTATCAATGCGCCAGTTTGGCGACATTGGAATCCCCGGTTGTTCCGGAGACTTAATATCGTGGATATGCCCCCCAGGCATGTCACACGAGCCATTTCGACTGCCAACAATTTTAACAATTTGATTTGCTTTATTACATATCATTTTGTAGAAGCCCATGATAACGTTGTTTCTTAAACGCATGTTCTGCAATAGACTTATGCTTAATCCAGCTTCTACTTTCGGTAGTGACAATCTGTTTACAAGATTCCGTAAGGCTTAATCATCAAGTGGATTTCATTTATAAACAACTTAAAGCTGTATCTGTTATCAGAGCACTAATAATAAATTTCAGAATTGTTCATAGCATGATTCTCTTTTTGCTGCACCTGTCCAAGACATCTGTATATATGGTAATGAAATAAGCGTACTTTTCTTTTTAGCCGTTTACACTTACACCTTTTGTGGAAATAATTGGCACACGCCTCAAAAAAAATGACACACTTTTTTTTTTTTTACTCTGCCTTGATTTCTCCAGAGACCTATTTTTTTCAATCTGCAATTCTGAATTTGTCAACCTTAGTAGTACAATTTTAGGGAGGTAAAAGCTTATTATAATTGTAAGATTACTACACCACATGATCAGCAATGCATCAATTATAAAAAAACGGTCATATTTAATAAGCTCTGGATTTAAATTACTCTTTATTTGATAATTGCTTTTTTTTCATTTTCATTTTATAAAATAAAATTTTAGAGATCTCCTGCTTGCGCTGACAGCGAAAACTGCTGAAGATGCCCGAGGACACCCCCAGAGTTCCACTGACAACCCGCACAGGAGACCTCAAGGTATACCCCCACAAGTGAGAGCAACCCAAAAGCCCCAGACCTAGCATGAAGAAAAAAAAAAAAATGAAAATGGAGTGAAAATTGGTCTGCTTTTATACTTTTCAAAAGCTAAAAATTTTGTGTAGATCATCAATATGACGTTTTTCTTGTGACTTTTTCTTGAGTATCCATGACTTTCCATGGCACTTTGTGACAATCGAGGAATCTCCCATCTTTCCTTTTTTGTTATATCTAGCCATGAATGCTCTATGTGAATAATGGTATCATATCTGATTAAAAATTAGGCATGTATCCGGCTCCACGTCCCTTTTTAATTTACTTCTGTAAAAATTATCTGAATTGATCCACACAGTTTTTTGTTTAAATTATCGTCTGTATAGAGCTTCTTGGTGCCCTAAAACTGTGCAATAACGCATGAATTTCTTTATCGTGTAACACCCCAAGCAACATCTCAGCCTTTTTTTTTTTTTTTTTTTGGCACTTGTCAAACAATTTTGCCGTGTTTGAGAGGTTAGATATAAACATTTGATATTAAAAAGATATTCATATGGGCTTAAATCTCAGTGAAATCATAACTGTACTGATGGCTTCCATTTCGAAATCGTTCAGTAGTTACTATAATAAGTATCCGCAATAACTACAAAGAAACTATCCTTGCCAATTAAGATCCTTTTTCGCTTTTCAACAAATTAATAGTGATGATTTATTTATGTCACATTGACTTTATAAGACTTTATTATTAATAAGTGAATAACGCAATTCACCTCAGTTTTTTCGATGAACCCAGCAAATAAAGATAAGATCCCAATAAAATAGTCTGAAATATAAAGATATTTACGGATAAATATTTTTAAGCTGCTGCCTCATTTCCTTCTTAAATAAGGGCACTTTTTTTTTATTTACCTTATCTTTTTTATCGAGAAAAATATTAAAACCCTAGAAGGTAGGTTCTCAAAATACGTTTTAAAGTTATAGAAATATGTTGCTCGCAAAAATCTTTTAGCCATGTACATTGATTATTATTAAAAAAAAAGCTTTCTTAGAACAGAAGGAAGGACCGATCTAATATTTACGAGAGGTAACTGTTAGATTGAACATCATCCAATACGGTTATATAAAACAAGCCACAAATCAAAAAAGATGGTCGTAGCGAAAACTTTTCTGTGCAGCCAAACGCAACATCAAAGAAATCAGAGCATGTGCTTATAAACTTATCATTATTTCTCTTATTGTGTGGGTTTGATTGTATGTGTATGACATTCATCTTTCTATCATTTTTTTAAAAAAAAACTAAAGTACACATGCTAGATGCACATAGATCTCTAATACATCTTTAAGCAAAGATCATTACAGATGAAGAACGTAGTGTACATTATAGCACGTTAAAATCTTCGTTACATGATTTGCTTTTGTGGCGCCAAATAATTTGTACAAAAGAGGCTATTTATGTCAGAAAACCCTAATTTACACTCAAAAACACGTTTTTTAAATAATTCCAGGACTTGGTCAAGGTGCTTTTACCTTGTCTCAGAATCATTTGATCGCTCGTTTCCCCAGAATTGGGTCACAGTAAAAGTAATCCCCGCAGCTTAAAAAATCATGCGTGGTGATTTTAAAAAATCCTCCAATCATGACGTTGCGGGATTTGGAAAAGTGGCGTGTGTATATGTATTTTTTTTTTTTTTTTCGCACTTCAATGCAAACAATTATTTCTTCTCTTTTCTTTTTCAAGAAATAAAGGACTCTCAAATAGGACCCACAGTTATTTTAAGATACAGTACTTATTTTTATTGACACATAATAGCATCCATTGGCCTTAAATTCAGCCAACGAGCCATTGATAGGTGACGAGATAGTGAAGAAGAGTGTTAATAGTAGAAGAAGATGCGGTAGCCGTAGACATTCATCAGGTAATTTCGACGCCAATGAAACAATGAGTGATACGAAAAAACATACATAGAGACGTCAAAGCTCACAGATGGAGGAAGACAAAGATTCGCCTGTTTTTCAATCGCTCGTGGATATTATCCATGAAATGAAGCGTCTCCCATCAATTTCTATCGGTCCGAAAAGCCACCAGAGAGCAGCAATAGCTGGAAAAGAGTACGAAGACATTCTGAGCCACAACACAAATACAAATAGTTACAACACCATCACCATGACTTCAAAAACCCATTAAGCACTGTCAATGAGCAACAACATTCGAAACATGCAGACATGACTCAAGGGAAACCCGTATTTTCGAATTCTTTCCTGGCATTAGAATTAGATGACGAGGGTGAGAATAACATTGATACTTTGGTGTTACCATTAAACAAACAACAACAAAGAACGCGTAACAAATCTGGTAGGAGAGAAAAAAAAACAATCGCATAGTTAAAAGTACTTGCTGAATATTTCATATAGTTCCCGACGCTATTGTACCTCAACGTCGCGATAGTTTATCATCAACCAGAAAAGTTCTCTATCCTGCTCATTTGCCTATCGAAGAGAGTTCTGTTGAGATACGTGCATATGCTTTGTTTTCTGGCATACTTCTTGTTGACTTGAAAGATAATTCTGAGACCAACGTTGAGTGTGAGGATCTGGATGGTGCTTCCATCTATATATTTGGATCCCATAATAGAAACCGAGCATTTGATGGTGACGAAGTTGCGGTTAGACTAGTCCCTGTGGATGAAATGATGGAGGAAAAAATATCAAGCGACAACGCCATACCAGAAGATTGTCATTAAACAGTGTGGATACACCTTCTAATGTTGTTTGCAACCCCGGATTATCCTCGATTCCGGAAAACGACACAAACTTCTTGGATATGAGTTATTTAGCAATAAGCGACAAATCCAAACCAAAATATTGCGAAAGAGTTGTTTCTATACTTGAACGAAGTTGCAACCTGTGATAAGTTTGAAACTATTCAGCTCTAAAAAAGCAAAATACAATCATGAATACCGCTTCCACGGCCCGTCGTACATATTCAATTTTACTGATCTGGATGGTAAGGCAATAAAAGTGTGAATGGGCTAATGAACTGTAACATTAATTTACTGTCTGGTTTGCTTCAGGAAATGTAAGAGAAGTGTCAGTTGAGAGGATGAACGACCTCTTGTGTTGCACATTTTGCACTCAACAATACAAATTGTGTGAAGCTCTCAGATCCCATATTAGTGGAAAAAAATCGAATTGTTCAAATGATGGCAGTAAGTTGATTATAACAAAACGATGACACACTGAAAGGTACGAATATGATTGACGAGGAGCGCTAACTAGTATTTGCACGTTGTAATTAGATATCAGCTCTGACAGCGAAGAGGACAATGTGGATTTGGACTTTGTGACAGTGCCTACAATTTCAAAAATGAAGAATACGCCTCTAATAACTGACGAAGACGTTACAACACGCAGTTATTCTCAAGCGATTGTTCATGCCCGTAAATCAATGGACAGACCTCAGGACGAAATTGATAAAAACGCGTGGATAATCGATAAATTGGGGTTGGATCCCTTTGCCCTTACTTGTTCAAATCGTAACGGCGTGACCATTGAATACAACGCTCTCTGTCATCGCTCCAATTTAGAAAATATGATTGGCGAAAACTTTGAGTGCAAATCATTCTGATTGTTACCAGATGTAGTCGAACCCCCTTGACTCACAGGACCGTTGTAACGTCTCTTCTTATTTACATCAATAGATGTGGCAGAAGAAGGATTGACATGAAGACGCTTGTTATTCCCCAACTGGTCCTTGGAACTGCCCATGGTAACATATCCAGACTTATTCTTAGTGTACTTAACCTCAAGCTTAAAGCAATTGAGGTGTTCTTCAAAATATTGTAATACATTGTTGAAGATGATGTTTTTTTAAGGACACCCTATCATCCAACAAAGGATCATCAGCTCCACACTGAGTCACTCGAACTGAAAAACCGTAAATACAGTCTAGGGAAACTATTGCCAGAAAAACGAAAATACGACAGCGATATCATAGACACTATTGTATGCCCGAATTTGGCGCCACTCATTCACCGTTCTCCTTACCGCAACATGCTCATGAAACTGCATCATTTCAATTTAAATGATGTAGCTGTTTTATTGAATACGGATTGGATGCATGTGCCCCAAATTAAATTCGACTGCGCACAGGTCTTAGCAGGTGCCATCTTGTTGAATACGATAAGCGGTGACGCGATCTTGTTGAATACCATTGAAGTGTATGGTCGCACAAAAAACGTCGATATTCATCATGAAATATCCACTCCCAAAGACTCAACCCCTTCCTCCATCGTCATCACTATATCCAAACGTCTGGTCGGAAGCTCATCATTGGTACTCAATCTTGTTCTGCTCTTGTCACATCAAGTTTGCGTTTGGATTGTGAAAGAGATCCCGATGTTGGTCCGTCATTATTTTCTTTTGTTACATCATCACAAACAACAAAAATTTACATCGACAATGACAGCTGGGAAAAGGCACAAAAGCTCGCACTTGACAAAGATACAAGATCCCTAGAATCATCTTACTTAATTGGACAAGTGCGACAACTTCGATCACATTTTCATCAGCCATCAACGTATTATCTCTGTCGGGCATCGAGCCAACTAGCCTTGACAAGTTCATGTCAGCCATTTCCCCTCACAATTATTGCTGTAACCTCTATATTTGAGCCTTTATTGTGCAACAGTAAAAAAAAATGGTCCGTGATGCAAGTATGGTGGATATGCTTGTCGATGAGGAAATACAATATTCATATACTGTGATTTTGAACCTTGTCAAGAAGACTAGTGACCATGACAACCCTTGTATGATTGCCTCACGGATTTTTCAAACAATCGGCTACGCAGTGATGGATTCCCCAGAGACTGCATCACTTTCAAAGTAGTTCATCAGATTAAGCAAAAACCAATGCAAAAATGGAAATATGAGGCATTCATTGAACGATCTTTTGCAACTCTTCGACGATGATTCCAGTACTATTACCATACTCTATAACATTCCCCTGAACCAAATATTAAAGCAAATGGCAGAAATTATGTCTTCAAATATCTCTCGGGCCAACAAAGAAGTTGCCACTAACATTCAAAAATGTGTTCGCAATTCCAATCAATAAATACCTTGTCTTTCCCACATGTCAAAATTTCGCAAGAAGCCTTTTTTTTTAACTCTAATTTCTCCATAAGCAATTTTTTTTTTTTTACTCTGATTTCTCCAAAAGCAATTTTTTTTTTCTCCCGAAGCCTTTCTTTTGAACGCGGATCATAAACAGCATATTGAGGAGACATTCAGCGAAAATGCCTCGACAACTGTAGATCAAGCTATGGATAGCTTGACTACTCACTTTGAGGGCTTGAAAGTTAGCCAAAAAACTATTCGCGATTTTATGGTAAACTCCAGAAAAAATTCAGCAGAGATACGAATGGGTTATAAATTGGTCCAAAACAGATATAGATTACCAGAGTAACTGCGTTTTTATTGAGGAAGCAGCATTCCATGTCAATCTTAAGAGGACTACGGCTTGGTCTAAAAAAGGGGAAAGAGCCATCATAGAGACGCCTATAACAAGGGCACAAACAACAACTATTCTGGGTGCTATATCTCCCCATGGAATCATTAACGTGAAAGAAGACCTTATCAATCAGTGTCAAAGAAACGGAAACTACTTAAGACACCATCTACAGCCTCTGATTCCACCGGCCCAATCAAAACAACAGGCACTGTAACTGGCCATTACTTTAACTTCATCGCTAGTACTCCAAATGTGTTGGATCAACACGAGCAATTTAAGGGCTTTTATATCGTCATAGATAATGTCCCTATTCATAAAAATGTCGATATCAAAAGGTACATTGTTAACCGTAAATACGGCTGTTTTACCTTCCCCCTTATTCACCTGAATTAAATCCGATTGAACAATTTTGGTCGGTTGTCAAGAGCAAATTGAAGAGAGAAAAACTTTTAGAAAAGGAGACGCTTACTACGAGAATATCCGATTCTTGTAACAGCATTCTCTTCAGTGATTTGCGGTGATTCTGTCGATATTCTGATCCAAAATGGAAAAAAAAAAGTGTGCCATTTTTTTTGAGGTGTGTGCATTATTTCCACAAAAGGTGTAGATTGAAACTTTTTCTCTTTAGTCTTTTAAATGCATAATTTTGAAAAACAACTAGCCACCAACAAGGTAATTGATTAACAAGTTTAACTATATATCCACTAAACTAAGTAAAAGCAGAGAGTGATGACGGATAGCCACGAAACTTATGCCTCTGGTTTTGTACCTTAGTGGTTGGCAATTACGTAAACTATACAATACTTATAATTGGGTAAATACATTCACGTGACCTCAAGTCACGTGTACGTCACGTGACGTGTTATTAATTTTGAAGAATATATTATTTTTTAAAATTTAGTTTAACATCTGCTGATTTGGCCGAGTTGGTCTAAGGCGCCGCACTCAAGTTGCGGTCTCGCAAGAGGCGTGAGTTCGAATCTCACAGTCAGCATTTTTATTCATTTGAATATTTTCGTGAGACGTTTATCCTTTGCTTTTTTTTTTCTAATTTGGCTTTCATATTTTTGTTTAGTTTTTGCAATTGCCTGGGGGTTATCTGATATTTTTACCATAGCTCGAACAGCATAACTATAACAAATAATTCAATATGAGCATCATAATGTCCAGAAAAAAATGTGAAAGTATGGCTACTATTTTTTATGCTGATAATGATATAAACAACCCAGCTAAAGCAAATATAAAACGACAATTGTTTACGCAGTTGAAACAGTTAAATAAATACTTAAACCTGGTGATCTAAATCCTTGACTTATTGGTTCGCTTGTTGAGAATATTTACCCCCTTTACATGTTGTAAATTCATAATAATATTAATCACTGAATATTTCATCATCTGTTACCAAAAAAAAAAGATAAAGATGGGCAAAATAAATTTTATTGCAGATGGAAGTTTTATAAGAAAGGAACCAAAAGCTAGCCAGAGAATATCGTGTGACACTGCAAGAACACACCAAAAAGCAAATTTTTTTGTTTACTTTCGATTGTAATAATGTGTTTATGGAACATCAGTGCGTTTTAGTATGAAATTTAATTGGAGTCACCAAGTCAGATTGCTTGATCTCCTTTAGGCCTCCTTGTTATCTACTAATATATAAAGCTAGAGAGTTTTAGTTTATCTATAGCAAAAGGTGATCGAAATGACCTTCGCTTGCAAGTAATTAAAGTTTTCATGCTTTCCTTGCATTACATGCTTTAAGGCCGCTCAGCAAAAAGTTTATAAAAGCCGTCCATTTGCGCTGTCACAATCATATTTCCTTTTTTAATTGCAAAGAAGGTAAAATATTTTTTTTCATATAACATTAGTTCGCTAGTTTATTCATTTTGATTACGTTTTTATTACCTTTCACTTAATTAAAACTAAAGAAGAAATGATTGACTCGGACACAATAATGACAACTGTCACTGAAGTCACTGACTGCAGTACTTTTGACCCTCTTGCGTTTGATCTCTTGAAGGCTGTCACTCAGTTGTCAACTTTAGTTGAAGGCTCAACCTTTGCAGGTGTAGATCTTCAATTACTTCAATCACCAACTACAACAAACTCAAGATCACAATTACTTGACGTAGTGTCAAAATCAATGCTTAAACCAGAATGGACAACAAGCGTTGTACGTTTATTCCGACCTATTGTTATTGATCTCGTTGCTCGCTGGACTTTACCTGGGTTCACCACATTCTTAGACTCTGCTCCTTTATCACCAAACGCTAGCAGTACTGTATATAAAATTGAATTGGTTGCAAAGGCTTTTAGCACTGTGCTTCCCATTGTACCGCAAGTAAAAAGGTAATATATACATACTCAGCTCATATGCAATTATTCTTATACTAAACCTATCATGTAGCTTGGCTGTAACATATTTTACCCACTCAACCTCGTTATTCGAAAGATTGAATCACTTGAATACTTTCAGCGAAGCAGAAGTACGACAATTAAATGCAGATTATAATTCATTGAAAAACTAACCCCGACTATTGTAGGTCACATCATCTTTGACAGCTGAATTACAAGATTTACTCATCACAACATATAGACTACTTCATTTCTCTACATCAACTTTTACACCACTTTGGAATTGGGGACCCTTAGTTCAATTACTTCAATTCCCCAATGCATGTATTCGCTACACCACAGTCTTATGTCTCAGCAAAGTTTATGGATTAAGTGATGCCCAAATTAAGAACTTATTGACTTCAGTCGTGGGAGCCGGACACTCCCTGGATGAATCTGATGAGCCTCTTTATACTTTAATTGATGGAAATCGTGTTGATATTAGATTCTTAAGGTATGTTGTGTATCATAGTATTTGAAATGTCTTTTAACTTAATCCGATTTCTTAGTTTATGGGAACAACAACAATTAGCGGGCGATCAGATTTCTTTCTTACACAACGACTATGATACGGAGCATAATCACCATAAGCTCTCTAATGACGATTTATGCCCACTTACTTGCAACTTATGTGGCGTCTTAATCCCTAAAACAGTGAATTCTTCGGACAAAGAGGAATCTGTCAAGCATTTTTTCGACCCCAAGCTCGTACTGACGAACACAACATCCAAAAACTTACATGCTGTTAGTCTTGCATTATCCATTGGTGCACCCACATTATTAGAAGGCGTCACTGGCGCAGGTAAAACATCGCTCATTGAAGAACTTGCTAGTAGAACCGGAAGAGGAGCAGAGTTAGTGAAGATCCATCTGGGTGATCAAACGGATCCTAAGGTATTGTTGGGTACCTATGTGTCTACTTCTACTCCTGGTTCTTTCCGCTGGCAGGCTGGTGTTTTAACTACCGCCGTTTTGGAAGGCAGATGGGTCTTGATTGAAGATATCGATTTAGCTCCTGCCGAAGTTCTGTCTGTTCTTTTGCCTCTTTTGGAAACAAGACATTTATTCATTCCATCTCGCGGTGAAAAGATCAAGGCTAAGGAAGGATTTCAATTATTTGGTACGCGATCATTCATTCCCACTAGATCTGGAAAAGGAACTAGCTCAAGAGGCGGCGACTTAATGACGGGTGCTAATTTATGGACCAGAGTACATGTTGAACCTCTTACTGTAGATGAATTGGAAGCAGTTGTGCGACAAAAGTTTACCCACATCGGTGATTTTGCTACACATGTTATGACTCTTTTCCAAACTGTGGTTGGGATGTATCAAGATCCCAACTTCTCGTCTTTAGCTTCATCAACAATGGGCCGTTTCCTTTCGACCCGTGATTTGATGAAATGGTGTCATCGTGTTGATTTATTGATCGGCGAAAAGTTAAATGATACAACAACTGTTGGCATGGATTTATCTCTTCGTCAAGATTTGTTCAGTGAAGCAAATGATTGTTTCTGTGGTATGATTCCCGATTATAACATCTGGATGACTGTTCTGGAAACGATCGGTAGACCACTTCAAATTTCAGAGGATTTAGTTCGTAATTACGTCGACCAATATAAGCCAACGTTGGATTTAGAAGATTCAACTATTCGTATCGGCCGTGTTAATTTGTCATCAATTGCTGCCAGCGGTAAGCAAAAGCAAAAGCAAGCAATGATTAAGCGTGAAAAGAAAAGACCTTTTGCAACAACTGGTCACGCTTTGCGTTTGATGGAAAGAATTGCTGTCTGTATTCACTTGACCGAACCTGTGTTATTAGTCGGTGAGACTGGTACTGGTAAAACTACCGTTGTTCAACATTTGGCTGATATGATTCATCAAAATTTAATTGTCGTGAATTTGTCTCAACAATCCGACAGTTCCGATTTGTTAGGTGGCTTCAAGCCTGTTGATGGTAAAGTATTGGCTATTCCCATGAAGGAAGACTTTGAGCGTCTTTTCGAGAAGACTTTTTCTGTCAAGAAAAACATCAAGTTTTTAGAAATGGTTCGCAAGACATTTATTCACCAAAAATGGGCCAATTTTGTCACTCTTCTTAAGCAAGCCGTGAAAATGTCTCAACAAAAATTCGAGGCAGAACAAAATGTCGAAAGCAAAAAGGTATCTTCTCCTACACTCCGTAACGCTTGGAAGGTTTTTACCAAGCGCGTCGAGGAATTTGAAGTTCAGCAAGTACAATCTCAAAATAAGTTCGTATTTAACTTTATGGAAGGTTCGCTTGTAAAGGCTGTTCGTCAAGGTGATTGGATTTTACTTGATGAAATCAATTTGGCCACAACCGAAACCCTGGAGTGTCTTTCAGGCCTCCTTCAAGATGCTCATGGATCCCTCTTGTTGACTGAGAAAGGTGATGTCGAACCCATCAAGCGTCATCCCAATTTCCGTCTCTTTGCTTGTATGAATCCTGCTACCGATGTAGGCAAGCGTGACTTACCTCCTGGTCTTCGTAACAGATTCACTGAATTCTATGTGTACCCTCCTGATGCCCGTTATGACGATCTTTTACAAATCGTTAAACAATACCTTGTTAGCATTG
Source organism: Mucor saturninus (assembly GCA_016758985.1). Classification (NCBI taxonomy): domain Eukaryota; kingdom Fungi; phylum Mucoromycota; class Mucoromycetes; order Mucorales; family Mucoraceae; genus Mucor; species Mucor saturninus. The sequence continues at coordinate 23,818 of JAEPRD010000235.1, read as the reverse complement.
CCTCGGGTGACGAAAGATGTTATGATGATGTCGCAGAGTTCTACACCAGTGCTAAAAAGTTGGCTGCTGAACATAAGCTTGTAGATGGTGCAAATCAGCGTCCTCATTTCAGTATGCGTACCTTGGCTCGTGCCTTAACTTATGTTGCCCAGATTTTCCCTACTTATGGATTAAGACGTTCTCTTTACGAAGGCTTCTGTATGACTTTTCTAACTCAACTCGATAAAGAGAGTGAGGTTTTGATGCGTGACCTGATCTTCAAAACTATATTGCGTGATGTGCCTAATCCCAAGAATCTCATCACTCAAATTCCCCGTCAGCCTGCTGAGGACTTTATCCAGTTTGGTTACTTCTGGTTGCAGCAAGGCCAATACCCACCTGAAGATGATACACGTTATATTTTGACTAAATCCGTCGAAGTTAAACTTTTCAACCTTGCACGTGTTATTATGTCCAGAAAATTCCCTGTCTTAATCCAAGGTCCTACATCTGCTGGTAAAACTTCAATGGTGGAATATATGGCCAAGAAGACTGGTCATCGTTTTGTTCGTATCAATAACCACGAACATACTGATCTTCAAGAATATCTTGGTACATATGTTTCGAACAGCGAAGGAAAGCTCGTTTTCCAAGAAGGTGTTTTAGTCGAAGCTCTTCGTAATGGTTACTGGATTGTTCTTGATGAACTTAATTTAGCTCCCTCTGATGTTTTGGAAGCCCTCAATCGTTTGCTCGATGATAACAGAGAGTTATTAATTCCTGAAACTCAGGAAGTGGTTAAGCCCCATCCTCACTTTATGCTTTTCGCTACCCAAAATCCCGCTGGTCTCTATGGTGGTCGTAAGGCATTATCCAGAGCCTTCCGTAATCGTTTCCTCGAACTTCATTTCGATGATATCCCTGAAGATGAATTAGAGACTATTTTGTCAAGACGCTGTAGCATTGCTCCTACTTATTGTAACAAGCTTGTCAAGGTGTACAAGGAGCTGATGGAACGTAGACAAAGTACTCGTATTTTTGAACAAAAGCATGGCTTCATCACTCTCCGTGATCTTTTCCGTTGGGCCGGTCGTGACCCTCAAGGTTACCAAGAACTGGCCGAAAACGGTTACATGCTCTTAGCCGAAAGATGTCGTAAGGACGAAGAAAAGAAGGTCGTTAAAGAAGTTCTTGAGAAGATTATGAAGGTCAAAATTTCCGAGGACTCTATGTATGATTGTAGCAATCTTGAAGAGTATGCTATCTATGATCGCATGCTCACAGAGCATGCAGCCAAATCTGGCGAGGATACCAAACTTGTATGGACTAAGGCAATGCGTCGTTTATTCAACCTTGTAGCTCGTTGTCTTCAACATAATGAACCCGTTTTACTTGTTGGTGAAACTGGTTGTGGTAAGACTACTGTCTGTCAAATGCTTGCTGAAACCTATAACCGTGAACTTCATATTGTCAATTGTCATCAAAATACTGAAACCGGTGATTTGCTTGGTGGTCAACGTCCTGTTCGTATTAAAGAAACAAGCGAAGATCCCGATAAAACACAAGCCTTATTTGAATGGCATGATGGTCCTTTGGTGCAAGCAATGAAAGACGGTCACTTATTCTTACTTGATGAAATCTCTCTTGCCGATGATTCTGTACTTGAAAGATTAAATTCTGTCCTTGAACCTAGTCGTCTTCTGGTCCTTGCCGAAAAGGGCGGTAAGCATGTAGAGGAGCTCTATGGTACCAAAGATTTCCAATTTTTGGCCACTATGAACCCCGGTGGTGATTATGGTAAAAAGGAACTTTCTCCTGCCTTAAGAAATCGTTTTACCGAAATTTGGGTTCCCTCTGTCACTGATAGAGATGATTTGATTAAGATTATCGATGAACAGATGACACATCCCGCTCTCGCTGGCTATAGTGAGAAGATGCTCGATTTTATCTCCTGGTATACCCAAGCTCTTGGTCAAAGCCGTACAGTTGTGTCTCTTCGTGATGTTCTTTCATGGGTTAAATTTATCAATGTTGCTGTTGATTCTGGATTAAACCCTGAGTTGAGTTTCTCTCACGGTGGCTGTTTGGTATTGCTTGATGGTTTAGGTTCCCATGGTTCTTCTGGCTCTTACTTGACTGGCAGCACACTCAAAGATTTCAGGCTTAAATGCCTTCGTCATCTTTCTGGTAAGCCTAATGCAACAGAGCTTGAGATTTTGGGCGAGACTAAGGATAGAGTTCAATTTGCTGGTGATAAATTTGCTATTGGTCCTTTCCAAATTCCTCGCGGCCAGTTAGCCAAGACCGATATCAAGTTTACATTGTTGGCTCCTACAACAGCCGATAATGCTATGCGCGTCATCCGTTCTATGCAATTAAAAAAGCCTATTTTGCTTGAAGGTAGTCCTGGTGTTGGTAAGACTAGTCTGGTCTCTGCTTTAGCTACGGCTTCTGGTCACAACTTGGTTCGTATCAATTTGTCTGAACAGACTGATTTGATGGATCTTTTCGGTTCTGATCTTCCTGTCGAAGGCGGTAACAGTGGCGAGTTTGCTTGGAGAGATGCTCCCTTCTTGCAAGCAATGAAAGCTGGTGACTGGGTATTATTAGATGAATTGAATTTGGCTTCGCAATCTGTGTTAGAAGGTCTTAATTCTTGTTTGGATCATCGTGGTGCTGTTTATATCCCCGAACTCGACAGAGAATTCTTCTGTGATAAGAATTTCCGTGTATTCGGTGCTCAAAATCCTCTTCAACAAGGTGGTGGTCGTAAGGGTTTGCCTAAATCTTTCGTCAATCGTTTTACTCAAGTTTACGTCGAACAGTTGACTTCAGATGATCTTTTATTCATCTGCTCTCATTTATTCCCTGAATTTGAACCCACTACCATGGCCAAGATGATCGATTTTAACAACAAAATGTATGAAGAAACTATGATTCGCTGTAGTTTTGGTCGTAAGGGTAGTCCCTGGGAATTCAATTTACGTGATGTATTCCGTTGGCTTGAATTGATGCAGAAGGACAACGTTACCGATCCTGCAGAATATCTTGATATCATTTACATGCAACGTATGCGTACCCATGATGATCGTGTGCAAATTGTTCAACTTTACGAGTCCGTGTTTAACGTCAAGTATGACCGCTCTCGTAAGCCAAGCTATCATGTATCCGCCAATTCTCTCATTGTTGGACATTCCCGTTTGCCCAGAAGACAGACCGAAAGTTCTATCGATATATTTGAACATGAGGATCATATCTTACAATCATTCTTATCTCCTCTCGAGTCCTTAATGAAATGCGTAGAATCATCTTGGATGGCTATTGTTACTGGACCTTCTGCCTCCGGAAAAACATCACTTGTTCGTCTTTTAAGCAAAATGAGTGGCAATCGTTTGGAAGAATTTGCTATGAACAATAGTGTAGATACGATGGAATTACTCGGTGGTTTTGAACAAGTTGATTTGAACCGTCATCGTCAAGTTGTCATGGACAGTCTTCACGTAATGATCAGCAATGCCTCAAAGAATTTACTGATGTATTTCGCTACCCTCTCCGCTGAAAGTGAACAATTTGGTACTGTATTACAACTGATTCGCCAACTCAATGATTCATGGTATGCTCTTGAAAGTAAGCACCAAATGAAGGTTATTTCTACCGACCCTAAAGCTGGATCTTTGGACTATACCCTTGTCACCAATGTCATCAACTGCTTAAACTCTGCATCAGTGGTTGATGTACAGGCTAAAGAATCCATTGAAGCTGTTACCGTTCTTATTCAAAATCTTCAAAAACTCGAAAGTGATACTGTCGCTGGTAAGTTCGAATGGATTGATGGTCTTTTGATCAATGCTCTTGAAAAAGGTCACTGGCTTCTCATCGATAACGCCAATATGTGTAATCCCTCTGTTCTTGATCGTTTGAATCCTCTTTTTGAAAATGATGGTGTTCTTATGGTTAATGAAAGAGGTCTTGTTGATGGAACCGTGAAGGTCATTACACCTCATCCCAACTTCCGAATGTTTATGACTGTTGATCCTCAAAATGGTGAACTTTCTCGTGCCATGAGAAATCGTGGTATTGAAATTTCATTAGTTGACTCCAACTGGAACAAGAACACCCAAGATGTTACTAAACTTGCCAATTCTCTTGGTGTTCGTGGACCTAAGTTGCCAATGATTTTAAATGGATTGCAAGGTGCTGCAACTGCCCAACGTCGTCACTTCGCTAAGGGTGAAAATGTCAGAGACTACTTGTTGTTTGCTACTTACCTTGTTGAACGTCTCCAACGTGGTCAATCTCTTAAAAATGCAATTCGCGAATCTTTCTTCCAAGTATTTGTCGATATCAAGGAAGCCCCCGAAGCTCTTGTTGCTTTATTGGAACCCAACCCCGATGAGGATTTGCTGCAAAATATGCTTAGCCCTACCAATTCTCCTTTCCTTATTGGCGGTCTTTTGTTCCAAAATGATTCTGCTCTTGCAACCATTGCTCTTCAAGGTGCTTATCTCATTTACTTGTTGCAAACTCTTGATTCTGAAGATATCGCTCAGTTAAAGAAGATCGAAATTGCTGGTGATTATTTCTTAGAACATTTGACCTACCAAGATTATGGTCTTCGTATGCGTTGGTTGGCTTACATGTCTCAACAAGCAGTCAGCACCAAGTCTACCGTATTGGAGCGTTTAGGTTATTTAATGAAAGAAGTGTACGTTCATCCTACCTTTTTGGAATTGTCAAAGATCCAATCTGATATGAAAGAGGGCGTTTCTTATAATGCCTCTGTTTTGGAGTATACCCGTAACACTTACCACTTATTGATTCGTCTCCACAAGCAAGAGTATGCCGATAAGAACATGCGCACTGCTACTCAGCGTCTCAAGGTTGGTAATTTGACTTCTCTTCAACAGTCATATTGTTTCCATGAGGGCCGTTTGAGTGAAAGTCAACTTTTGCATCCCGTCGTCTCTAAGCTTTATCCTCTTTTCGAGTCTATCAAGTCTAGCTTTGCTACCTGGATCAATCAAGGATACTATCATGCTTGTCCTTCCTCGACATTTGAAGTCTTTAACAAAATTCTTGATGCCCGTGATTTCGCTTGGAACCTTACACAATTGGAAAGTCTCAGTCTCGATAATCTTTTGATCATCTTAAGAATTATGAAAGATCTTATGTCTGCCGAAGGTGTCAAATGCGCTCAAATGGATCCTATTTTCGGTCATATTGAAAATATTATGTCTGGCTTCGATTTTAACACCAGTAAATCTATGAAGGCTTTATGGAAATACTTCTGTCCCTCTACTTTGTCTTCCGAGTCTCTGCATGAACTTGAAGCCGAATTACACAAGATTAATGCTACTATGAATTCCTACAAGTTTGATTCCGAAGATGGACTTAGTCCTAAATCTCTTGTATTGCGTGCCAAATCTGAAGCCAAAGAAGCTTTGGTTGAAGGTATTGCTACACTATATGCCGTTGATGAAAACGATACCGAGAATGCTGAAAAGGTGTTGAAATCTCTCCGTAAGCTGCCTGAGTATATCAATCGTGAACTTGAATCGTCTGCACCCGCTGAAGGTGATATTAGAAGAGACACGTATTGGGATACTGCCTTAATGCCATTGTACGATTACACTAGTGTTGTCACTGAGATGGAACTTATTGCTAACCTTTATACTGCTGCCTGTGATTCTTCTGACACTGCAGCCATGGAGAAGCTGGTCGAAGAGATGTTAAAGTTCAGAAAATTCGCTTTCAACAAAACATCTCGACCCCCTCTCGATATGGTTCCCTATCAACGAATGATCTGGTTCTTGGATTCAGGTAACACTGAAAACATCGCCACAGCGCTTCCTGGTATGGTTCAAGATGCTGCCTATACTTATCATCAACGTCTTTGGCGTTCGAGTGTGTACCAGAAAGACCTTTACCAATTAACTCCTTCTGACGCAGAAGTTGTAAGTTTATATCCTACCCTTCAATTTCATTTATTTTAAATTAACGAGCCCCTCTTTTTTTTTCACAGGATCTTGGTATCACTGAAGGTTCTCTCAGTCTTTTCGAAAGTGTAGAGACTCTTGCATGTTTGAACATTTTGAGTTCAGTGGATAAGATGCCTGCAGATGCTTATGAGAACGCTCTTACTCAGCTGAAGAATTTGAAGCACTTCCTCACTTCTAATGTCAATTTGAAGGATAGAAAAGCACTTGAAGTTGTTATGCTCATTGCTATGGCTCGTCAGGTATGGATCCTTCATTTGATTTATACTGTTCTGACATACTAACTTTGCTTTATGTAGTTGCTTAACGCTTCTTCCGAAGTTATTCCTAACGAACACTACATTGCCATCTCCGCTGAATTCGCCAAGATAACTAATTTCACCAAGACACTTTTGAGATCTTCAATCTATTCTACTGAAAACATTAGCTCTCAATATGACGATGCTTTGTCGGTATTCACCGAAATCTCAAAAATTATGGAAGGTGTCGACTTTAATGGCTTTTATATCAACGCACTCATTTCTGTCAGTGATAGTATTCGCCATTTGAGAAGTAAGGATGATGTTGGTTTCTACTCTGCTGCTGGTAAGGCTCGTGTTCTTTTGGGCTTGGCTTTTGTATCTGCATACATCCCCGATTATCCTGTCGATCCTACGTCTGAGCCTCGTCTACATGTCAACTTGTTGAACATAAAGAAGCAAGAACACGCTGATAATATTGAAATCCGTAGCAACATTGAAACCGTGTACACTGGTAACAATACCAACAAGACTATCAATCAAGAACAGTCTAATTTAAATAAGATCAACACTGAGCTTTCCCAAAGTGCCACTATTTTCTCTCTTCGCCCTGCCAAATCTCAGTTAGATGAAATCTTTGTCGATTTACGCTACCTTCAAAAGAGTATGCTCGATCGCAATGTTGAAAATTTGTTGGTTGATCTTGAAGCTAATGGTATCGATTCTGTATTACAACGTGAAAATCTTTTACAAGGCAATGCTCTTCAATTCGTTGACAGAGTTCATCACAAATTCCCCTTGTACAGAGATATTCTTCAACCTCTTATTGTCGCTGTTGATGATATCAAGTATGGTTTGCGTATTTTGACTGCCAATGCCAGAAAAGATTCCACCGACAAGTTCTTAGCTGAAGTTATCGAACTTCTTGTGCGTGATCCTGATGTATCTCATCATGATTATGACCTTGATTGGCACACTCTTGCTACACCCGAAAAGATTGCTAAACTCAAGAGAGTTGTATTCGAAAGAGCTCCTACAAACAGAAAATGGGCATTCTACCTTCGTCTTTTGATTGTCATTCTTCAACGTCTTGTTATTGGTGTCAACACTAATGCTTACATGAAGACAGACGATCTTATTTCTGTTAATGTTTTGTTCAGTGAAATTATCCAAGTCTGGAAATCCGCTGAAGAGTACAAGCGTAAAATGGCTGTTGAAAAGGAAGCTATGTTCAAAACTCGTGCAAGAAAATATGAGCCTCCTACTGATGAAGAGCTCGAAGAGCAGGATTTGAAGAAAATTTTTGCTGATTTCAACGAGGAGTTTGCTGATTTAGATATTGAAGATGACGGTCAAGCCAAAAAGACCTTTATTCCTACTGATGTCGAAGAAGCCTCTGTTTTGGATGACGAAGATGTTTATCGTATCGGTCATCTCCACAGAGTTCTGTTTGAAACCTACAACCGCGATAGTTGCGTTCGTTCCGATAAGTCCTGGGATCGCGAAACTATCCAGTCTTATGCTGTTGCCAGTCAACTTGCTACTATGGCTAACTCCGCTTTCACCAATGCTACCGATCGTATATGTAATGGTGGACATCTTCGTGTAACTTCCTTAACTATCAACCGTCTCGAATCTGAAAATTCCTTCGCCAAGACCAGTGATAACATTTACGATTTCTACCAAAGCGAAAATGTCGGTGAGGCTAAGCGTATCGAGCCTATCGTCAATCGCTTCAAGGCTCGTATTCTGGAACTCATTGAACAATGGCCTGAACATGCTATTCTTGAACAATTAGTTGTGATTTGCGATCGTATCTTGACTTTCTCTATTCTTTCACCCGTTGCCAAATTTTTGACTGGTGTTGAACTTCTGTTACAAAAGTCCGAAGATTGGGAAGCATATGCTGCTAAGCATGTCTCATTAAAGGATCAACGTGAAGAGTTAATCGCTTTAATTGTCAGTTGGAGACAACTCGAACTTAATTGCTGGCCTAAGCTTTTGGCTGCTCAAGAGCAATACCAACAAGATGCTGCTTTTACCTGGTGGTTCCATCTTTACGATACTGTCAATAACACATCTTTCGAGAGCGATTCTGAGGCCGAAAACACCAAGAATACTCGCGAATTATTGGGTGCTCTTGATCAATTTGTCCAATGTGCCTCGATTATTGAACTCGAACCTCGTCTCAAGATGATTGATAGTTTCTATCGTCAAACCAAGATTCAAGCACAGTTGTCCACTTTTGAAGGCGAGAAATTGAACTATGAAAGAACTGCAACTATTTTACGCAACGTCTATTTGTACTACTCTCAATTCCAAGAACATGCTAACACTATGCTCGCTCAATTACGTAAGCCTATTGAAAAGGATTTGAAGGACTTTGTGAAAATCGCTACCTGGAAGGATGTCAACATTTATGCTCTTCGTCAAAGTGCTGCCAAAACACATAGACAACTCCATAAATGTATCCGTAAGTATCGTGAAGTTTTGAACAACTCCATGTTGACCATTATTGCAAACTATAATGAGGAGCATGCCATGTATCAATTTGGTGATGATAAGCGTTATGCCAAGGATGTGAACCGTGGTCTTGTTGATCAACTTTCCCAAGCAGATATCTGGACTGGTACTACTGTCATGCCTGAACCTAATACCGAATTCGATTGGTCTTCTGCTCCTGTTGTCAAGCAGCATTTGAGTAACCTCCAAGTTACATTAAACAGAATGCGCGCTTATTGTCGCAAGGATATCTTTATCGCTGATGATGAGACTAAAGAACTTCCTTTGGAAACCTTTATGACTGAAATGATTGAGCAGATCAAGTACTTCCAAAAAGAGACTCCTTCTATCATGACTGAAGAAAACAAATCTACCGTCAAGAATCAAAAGCTTTTGAAGAAAAAGGCGTTAGTTGACTTTTTGAAAGAACTTCGCCGTATTGGTCTCAAGTCTCGTCCTGGTATTATGAAGGAGGCTAATGCTGATACTGCCATTCTTTTCCGTCAACAAGTTGCCGACTTGGAATCCGTTGTACAAAGCAGAGATCTTCAAAAAGAGAAGTTATCTAGTTACACTTGTGCAACTGCCGATATGGTCGAACAATGGAAGAAAGCTAACGATTACTATTATCGTTGTATTGCTAGAATGACACATTTGAGAACTATTAGCAGTATCAACGTTAGTAAAGATCTCTCTATGCTTGAGGTTGAGCGTTCATTGAGTGCCACTGAACATATGTTCAGTCTTACTGGTAAGGAGCGTACTATTTTGGCTCGTGTCGAAGAGCGTATGCAAATCCTTCAAGGTGGTGCTGTTCAACTTGCATCTCTGTATGACTCTTTCTCTCAAGGAAAGCCTATCGCTAGCGATGCTGAACTTGGCTGTCGCTTGACTAACCACAAGGTGCATATCGACAAACTTGCTTTGTTCATGAATCAGGCTGTGGCTGTCGTTACTCTTCAAGCTGGATCTATCGGTCAACAAACATTGAAGGAATTACAAGACATGGCTCGTGATATCAAGAAGATCCAAAAGACTATTGACTATTGTTATGTTCAACGTTATCTTTATCCTAGATCTGCTACTGGGCTTGAATTTTCTTTATTGACTACTGATGTCGAAGAATTGATCGAGTCTCATTCCGAAAAGATTGAATTGATCCATACCTTATTGATTAGTGCTATGCAAGTATTGCCTCAATCCAGCCATGTATTGTTCCCTATTACACAGTATATCGATAGTATTCGTCGCTTACCTATCAATCAAGTACAAGAAGAAGAAACCGAAAAGTTCACTATTGTTGATCTTCGTGAGAAGATTTATGGTCTGATTGATGTTGCTTTGGTGTCTATCCAAGATCTTAAAAAGGCCAATGCCCCCCTTGAGAAGCCCAAATCTATCTTCACCGAAGAAGAAGAGGAAGAGGAGACTGAAGATATGGGTCAAGATTATATCCGTCATCAAAACAGTAAACAAGCTAAGCTTGCCAGTGCTCTTCATCTTGAATCTGCCTCCAAGCGATGTGTTGAAGTTTTGACGATTGCCCATAAACTTATGGCTCGTCCTGAATCTGCTGATGTTATTGACGAGATCTCTCGTTTGTTACAAGAAACTTATCCGTTCCTCCAACAATACATGCTCATTGTCCAACATACTCTCAGTAAGATGTTAATTCATCACAAGACTATGGCCAAGATGACCTATTGTCTTGTTAATTCTTTCAGTATTATCATTACTAAGGGTTTCTGTATGCCTGCTGGTGCCGATGACGGTGAGGAGGGTGATGCCGATGGTACGATGAGTGGTACCGGTATGGGTGAAGGTGAAGGTAACAAGGACGTCAGTGAGGAAATTGAGGACGAAGAACAAGTTCTTGGTACTCAAAACGAAGAGCGTAAGAATGATGAGAAGGAAGATACCAAGGAAGAGAAGAATGGTATGGACATGGAGAACGACTTCGATGGTAATCTTGAAGATGCCGAACAAGATGACAAGGACGAAGACGACTCTGATAGCTCAGACGATGAAGAAGATCCTGATGAGCAAATTGGTGATGTAGATGATATGGATCCTGATGCTGTTGATGATAAGATGTGGGGCGATGAGGCCGAAGAAAACTTGAAGGAAAGCGATAAAACCGTTGAAGATCAAGGCAATCAAGAACAAGAACAAGAGTCTGAAATTGTTGCTAAGGATGAAAACGATCAACAACCTGATTCCAAAGGCGAAAAGCCTGAAAAATCCGACAAGAATGAAAATCAACAAGAGGCTGATGGTGATGAAGGAGACGGTGATGAGGAGATGGATGATAAGGAGGAAGGTGATGATGAGAATGAGGCCGAAGGAGAGGGCGAAGATGAGGATGACGTTGAGAACAAGGCTGGTGAGCAGCTCAATGCCGATATTCCTGAAGCCGAAACTTTAGAGCTTCCTGATGATATGAATATGGATGGTGACGACGATAATGAAGATGGAGGAGAAGAAGGTCAAGATATGAATGATCCCATGGATATGGACGAGCAAGCTCCCACTCAAGGTGAAGAACAACTTCCCGAAGAAGATGAGAATGCCGAAGCCTTCCATGATGCTTTAGATGATGTTGAGCAAGGATTAGACGAAGACGAGGAAATGGCTGATGCCTCCGCTCAAATGGATACCGAAGTAGGTGAAGGTGAAGATGACGAGGAGAAGAATGGCTCCGGTGATGAAGAAAAGGAGGAAAACGAAGAAGTTGCTCCCGAAGTCGGTGATTCTGAACAACAAAAGAAGAATGGTCAAATCGAGGAAGATGAGCAAGATGCTGATGAAGAGAATAAGGCTCAAAACCGTGAGCAGCCTGATAGTGATGCTACCGCCGATAATCAATTTGGTGTCCAAGGTGAATCTGGAAAGCAAAGTAAGAGTTCAGCTGGTAAGAAGGAAGGTGAAGATGATACCGCTGATACGGCTGATGCTGAAGATGAAAAGGCTGATAAGCAAGAACAAAAGGGTAAATCCGAACGTGGTGCCAATCAGTCCAACGAAGAAGAGGCAGAGGATGCCGAGAAAGAAGAACAGGCCGAAGATGGTGCTGAGGAACAAGATGCCAGTCAAGCTCAAGCTAATCCTCAAAGAAGCTTAGGTGACGCATTAGAGAAATGGCGTAGAAGACTTGCCGATCTTGATGACGAGCCTGAAAACGAAGAAGAAGAGGCCGATTCAGAGAAAGAAAAGAAGACTGATAATCCTGATAACGAAGAAGCCAAGGTCAATGAAGATGATTCATTCGAGTATGTCAAGAATGATGACGAGGCTCACGATATGCAAACCATGGGTAATGCTCAACCGGATCAAATCCAAGATCTGAAGATGGGTGGCATGGATGAAGAAAAAGAAGATACCAAAGAAACCTCTGGTGAAATGGAGGCCGATGAACAGATGGATGATGTTGACACTATGCCTTTAGCTCGTGATACACTTGACATGTCCGGTGCTGGTGATAACCAAGGTGCTATTCTCAGTAAGAAGCTTCCTGAACAACAAATGATGGAGGAGAATGATATCTTGACCGTGGATGAATCTGTTTTATCTCGTGAACCCCTTGAACAAGAAGATATTGAGCGTATGAGAGATGAGCTTGAAACCCAGGTGTCCGACTGGCGTGAAGAAGGCCGTGATATCAACAAGGCTCGTGAACTCTGGCAAGGTTATGAAAATTTAACACATGATCTCGCTATGGGACTCTGTGAACAACTCCGTTTGATTCTTGAACCCACTCTTGCCACCAAGCTTAAGGGTGATTATCGTACTGGTAAACGTCTTAACATGAAGAAGATCATCCCTTATATTGCAAGTCAGTTTAAGAAGGATAAAATTTGGTTACGTCGTACCAAGCCTAGTAAACGTCAATACCAGGTCATGATCTCAGTCGATGATTCCAAGTCCATGTCTGAATCGCATTCCGTCCAACTTGCGTATGAAGCATTGTCTCTTATTTCTAAGGCATTATCCCAACTTGAGGTTGGTAATATCTCGATTACATCTTTTGGTGAGCGTGTTCGTTTGTTACATCCTTTCGATCAACCTTTCACTGCTGAATCCGGTGCAAACGTTATCCAACAATTTACTTTTGCTCAACAAAAGACTTATGTCAAGAATTTGATTGAAACCTCTCTCGGCTTATTTGAAGGTGCTAAACACACTTCTGGTCCCGGTAACGCTGAGCTCTGGCAACTCCAATTGATTATTTCTGATGGTATTTGTGAAGATCATAATACGCTCCGTGCACTTGTCCGAAACGCACTGGATCAACAAATTATGATGATCTTTATCGTCGTCGATAACAAGCCCGAAAAGGATTCCATCTTGAACATGACAAATGTCAAGTATACAGTCAAGGATGGTAAATATGGTATCCAAATGAACCCATACCTTGAAACATTCCCCTTCCAATATTTTATGGTCTTGCGTGATATCAATGCTCTTCCAGAGGTCTTATCCGATGCTTTAAGACAGTATTTCAGCTTTGTGTCCGCTTAGTTGTTTAGAATATTAGTTTATAGTCTATTTTTATTTTGTGTTATATTTTTTTTTGTATTATTTGGTTATTTTGAATTAAAAGGGTTTTTATGTTGAAAATTTGTATTGTTTCTTGTCTTGTTGGTCTATCTTACTTATATTTCAGCTTTCCCTCTTCCAGCTTTTATAAAGCCTTTTTTTTTATATATATATGTATATATATAAATATGTACAAAAGATGAATGGTATACTCTATTGGGTATAGCAAATGTCTTGTGCTAATTGCCGCTGAAATATTTATTGTAATCGGTAAACTTTATGTAGACAAGTAACTATAGCTTTTTACTTCTAAGAATAAATAAATAAAAACTCCTTCATGGCTTATAGATGGATAACAAGCTTTTTATTTTAAATTACAGGGACCAAAGTATATCATAGTTTTATATTTACAATAGGAAGAAAATCCTATATTATTTTACAGTTATGTTTATCTGGACTGCAATCCATTAAATTCATACTTCATATGGCAACAAATTGATTCATAGAACACATAAATCCGAGTTATAATCCGGTAGACGCTCGTTATTATATAACGGTAAACACTCTTCATATTCCAAACAATCAAGAAACTTTGGAGTAGGTAATGTGTTATCACTTGTCTGCTGGCTGTTAAATATGCTATCATAGGTCGAATAGGCATTAATTTTTTCAAAGGATCGAATTCCATATCCAAGTGTACCGAGACGAATCGTTATGTCTGGTAGATCCCACGTCTGTGACCATATCTTGCTCTTTCGTTTGATGCTGACTTTTAGTTGATACGTAATGGAAAACACTGTGCCATAAGTGAAGGTAGGTACGCTGTCTAAAGGAATATTTAATGATGTATCCAAAACAATTTCATTGGACAAGGATTCTCTTTTGTCGTTGCTTTGAGTGGACACCAAATGGATGACTTTTTGACCGATTATATTGGTTAGGTATCGCTCTCCTGTATCCGTGGGTGTCGTTTTTTTCCAGGTCTGAATCTGGTGTAATTTAATATTTATGCAATCAATTGATTTTCTCGGAATAGTTCTAATTTTAACCGATATAGGCATCTCGTCACCAGGTACGTAATCCAAAGAAGTCAGTCGCACAGTTGCTGAGGGGATTGCTGCTTCTGGACTTTCCTCACTCGATACATGTTGGGGCAATAAAAAGCTAGAAGGGCGTTCCGAAGTTGTAATGTGTATAGGCTCTTTCGATATGCTGGTTTCTAACATGGGCATGAATATGATCTCCTTCCAACTTGTAAGAATAGGTGTTTTTTCTCTTAATTGAGAATCCAAGTGAACAGAAAGTTTGTAATTCGAATTGTACGACAACCCAAATTTGACGGAAGCAGTACTGTACGACGGTGGAAATTGCACCATGGGTAGTTGAATAATAAAAGGGATTGTGATGTCTTGATTGGCTGTAAGGGTTGGCAATGATTGTACATCCTTTCTTTTCCAAAGTGTTCTTTGACTTCCAAACAATTGATTATGATACGCAGGATGAATACTTCCCGAGCAAAGGCTTTGCTCTGATGCATGGAACACAATTCGTAATCTATCCGCGATTATTAATTGTGCTTCTGTAATATGAATCTTGACAAAGCCTAAATTCAATCAATTAATATTGGATGTTGCATTTAGCTGTGATATTGCTTTATATATATATATGTATGTACCTTGAAATACGGATCCAGGGCCATACACTGTTTTATTTTGGATAGACCAACCAAATTCAGGTAAAAGATGGATTTCTAATGACATTTTTTTTTTATATAGGCACTATTTTTGAAGATAGAAATGATAATTAAAAATTATGAGTGATGTTTATATACTTTTTTTTTTTTACATAATTCGACATTTTTATTCTCGGCGGAATATCCCAAGGATCGGCGGAAGAGTGGCCATACAGACAACCCAAAAAGGGTTGGCAGACCCCCAGCTTCAGCTGACCATTTTAAGATCATTTTCAGAATATGCTCGAGTTAAATATCCTTAACTTTTTTTTTTCATCTTTACCGCAGTACGATAAAAATAAAGGCCCTGATCCAAATATTTATTCTGTAATCCCGGTAAAACCGTTTACAAAATATACCTGAGTGTGACAGAGCACAAAATCAAAAAAAAAGATCGATGCCAAATTTGACTTGCTTGGCAGATCTTTCCTTAGCTGTGGTACAAACATAAACCACCCATTTTTTTTTTTACGTACTTGCCTTTACCAAGGTGCCAAGTATTAAGCATTTAGTGTCTTGAATGTGACATTGTTTTTACTTTGTATATGATCTTGTCATACATATCCTGATCTATACTCAAACTAACATGATCTCCATACATACGGTACCGCACATAAACACAGGATGTACATAAATACTTTTGCATAGGCGTAAATTCTTTATATTTTTATTAAGGTATATGGGCATAACATGTGGGATATGCATAGTACTACAAGTATTTAAAATTGCAATGGGCTTTTTTTAAAAGAAGTAAATGTACAAAAGTGAGGGAGCAATCATGTATCAACATCATCAATTACTACTGCACTGCGTAGGTCCTTCATAACACGGTAATTTAATCGATTCATAGAGCGGTAAGGCATCTTCATATTCAATACTATCAATAAAAATTGGAGACGGCATAGGAGACTCAACAGAGGAATCATCATTCCAGCGTGTGTAACTTTCCAACGCATCGGAAGATCGTATACCATAGCCCAAAGTACCTACAACCACCTGGATCTTGATAACTTTGAGCGCCTGTTTCCATATACTTGAAAGTGACCCCTTATGCTCCAATCGAATATGCAATGTATACGATACCGACACTAAATTACCAACAAACGACGGTGTGAGATCGGCCGGCAGTAATAATTCGATATCAGTTGTGGAAGGAGTGTTTTTGGATGTCATTGCCAGAGCCTGTGTTTGAGAACAAACGGTTTTCACCTGATCTGGCACATCATGAAACTCAAGAATAGTTGTCAATTGTTTTAATTCTGTTACCACCGTCATATCTTTATATTTTTTCTCTGGTGTCGACATGTTAATTTTTATGTTGGCCTTCAAGTAGTCACCTGGCACAAAGTTTAGAGTATATAACTTGATTGCAGCAGCCAATTCCTTGTTGATCGTTGTGTTCAATAGCATGGAAGATTTTAGTAAGCTGGTTTCTATAAATGGCATATAGACAACGGGTATCTCGATCTTATCTGGCAGATTCATGTCAACCGCAGTAGCTACCAGTTTGTACTCACATTGGTAGTAAGATTGTTTCACAGAAGGAGGGAATTGTAACATCGGTAATTGAAGGGTGAAGGGAAACGTGTAGCTGGATTTTGCAGATGCAGTACTATCGCATTGCAATATTTTTGCGACCAAGAAGATAGGTTTACGTGTAGAACGAATTATACCCGGTGTAATTGTGTAAGGTAAAATAGTCTCTACGCATGAAAAGGCGAGTTTGATCTTGGTAATGCGGCTGTGGGAAGGCATATTTTTAACAGTAACAAAACCTAAATTTCGATAGAATGGTAAGATACACGAATTAAGACTAAATGATAGTCTTCAAGCTTTACCCTGAAAAACAGATCCAGGACCATAAACATGTTGTCCATTGATAGACCATCCAAATTCAGGTAACAGAGTCAGATGCATTGGCATTTTTTTTTTATGTTTATAAAATGATGAAAAGGAAACTTTTAAAAATAAAGTGGTTATATATAATATTTTTTCCAATTTGGGATTTCAACCTTGTTAAAAAAAAACGTCTATACCTGATATAGTTTTGTAAAATGCAAAGATTTACCAAGTCGACAAGACATATTGGCAACCTTATTTTTTTTCACTGCCAAGTATTTTTGCCTTATTATGTCTGTACTCTATAATCGACCAAAATTGGAACAATCTTTCTTTGCCCTTGTTCAGAAAAATAATTGCGAAATATCAAGTGGGAAGTTGGTTTTCATTTATTAAAGACGAACATTGACAGTGTATAACAATGAGGAAAAGCAACAGTAAAACTGTCGTGACATTTAATGCTGGCTCATGAGTAAAATACTAGCTCGTACGTTTTATTTTCTATTAGCCCTAAAACATCTTACTGATGTCACTAATTTTACCCATTGTTCACGGCGCAGCATGATGTTTGTATTTTCACATTTTACCGCAGTATTTTTTTTTTTTTTTTCAAAAAGATTATGTGTCACCTTCATTAATTTGTTTTATTTCGTGCCTGAATCCATTAAACCTCCGAATCAACAATGAGATTGAAAGAGAATTGTAGTGTGATTGTGACAATACGGATCATCTAATGAATATACCAATTTTTTTTTTTACCTGGAATTCATTCTTCAAATAAACAAGGTCGTACAAGATTGTATTTTGCAGATCTTGTTTGAGTTACACACAATAAACAAAGGATAAATTTTTTCCGTTGCACGCACGATTACAGTTTTTACCTTAAACTGATCAATGAAGTTTTTATTTTTATTTCTATCGAATAAACTAATACCTTTACAAGTAAAATTCATTGCTTAATAAAATAGTGAGCTCTTACATTATAAAACAAATCGTTCATATTTTTACTTGTCATGAACACATCAGATCATTATTTTTATGAAGAAAAAAAAAAGAAAGGAAGAGAGAAGAACACAATGGCAACAAAATAATGATATGACGCGAGTATTCACTGTGTTGATCTCCTTGCGACATACACTTCTTCTTATAACCTAAAGTTTCTTCTTTTTTTTAAAAAAAAATCCTGTGATGAAAAGCCCAACCTTCTGAAAAAAAAAATAGTTCATGGTAGGACAAAACGTGAAAACATATACGTAAGCAAAGGCCTCCCCCCATGCCAAGAGAATTTTCTATTGGCAAAATTTTTTGAAGGGACTTTCTACAAGAAGCCAAGAGGCCAAAAGAGACTTTATGACATCCACAATAGATCTTTTGATAATTACTATAAAACACCACTAACGTGCTTAATAAAGAAAATGCATCTACTATAGGTTTACAGATTGCGTTTTTTTTGTTTATGTTTATGACAATGCATTGTAGTTCACATTAAACCTTCTGCTATACATCTTATCTTTTTGTTTCAGGAGAAGCATAAACAAACCATGGCAACCGATAATATCAGGGGGAGTTTCTCGTGGCAATGGGGTGGGGAGAGAGTACCGTAACCCGGCAGGAATGGGATGAAATTTTTTTATTTGATGTTACACTACGGCGCATAATTCCAGTCAGGCCTTTTTTCTTCTAAAACAAAGGCTTTTTTTTTACCACCGACGCATCGGGCGTGTTACAAAGAAAAACTAAACTTTATTTTTAAATGTCTAGATGAAAAAAAGTGTCGTCATAGACTTTACAGAAAAATATGAGGAGAGCTTTCATCATCATGATATCTTTAGCATGTTCCTGAAAAAAAGTCAATCTAGATTGTACAAAGAAAATCATTTATACAACAACATCAGGTGCGTCGATCATTAAAAGAAGAGCGGTAAATCCTTCATTTTTTTTCTACACTTATTTGGGTAGGAGAGAGTCATTTTTTCAATATTGTGTCATGATACATCATTTGTGATCCCATTCTATTTTTCGGCGACTATTCTTTTTTTAAAAAAATAAATAATGCTGAGCAACACAGGTTACTCACACGCGGTGGCTCATGGACAAACAAACAAAAAGATCTAATTTTAATAGGGGAAATATCTAGATTTATTTATTTACAATAGAATAATAGGGAATGAGGGTATAATGTAATAGAGAGAGGGAATTTTGCTGTTATTGTTATAAAATGGTGGCATGTTCATAAGTGGGTAATTTACTATCTTCATAAAGCGGTAAAGCATCTTCATATTCAATATTTTTCATAAATTTTGGTGTGGGAGTGGCAGTAATCATGGTGGTGGGAGTTTCAGCTTCAAATTCAGTATAGAGTTTGAGTTCATTGGAAGTACGAATACCATAACCTAAAGTACCAATCGTAATATGAATATCCTCCCAATTGACTGACAAGGACCATATACCACCCAGTGGACCCTTTTGATCCACAGACACCTGTAACTTGTAAGACACATTGACGAGCTTTCCATAATCAAAAGTGGGTGTGATATCGACAGGAATCTTGATCTCAAAGTCAGCATCAGAAACACCTTTCACTAACAGTAAATTTGACGTAGTGGAGGCAACCGTTTTGGTTTGGTCTGGGATATCATTGGATCCTTCAATAAAGGACATGGTTTGAACTAATTCAAGTCGCACAGTGACATACTCCATTCCACCAACAGAGGAGGACCTTTTCTTTTTGCTGCTTTCCACGTGGAGTGAGATGGGTATGTGATCACCCGGTACAAATTCTTGTGCTCCCATTCGAACATAGCCTGACAAGTCGCCCTTTTGAGCATGCATCTTGAGTGGCATCTTTAATAGACTGGTCTCGACAAAAGGCATACAAGTGACAGGCATCACACTTTTAATGGTGGGTGTATCGAGTGTAGGCGTATCCACAATAGCAATCAATTGAAATACAGATTGATATTTACGATGATCGATAGAGGGAGGAAACTGGATCATGGGCATTTGAATGGTGAAGGGAAAGCTATAATCAACATCTGGGTCCAAATGATCAACCTCTTTCGAGTCCCAGAGAGTATTCTGGATACTGAATAAAGTCTTTTTGGAGAATCTCGAGACATTTAAAGCAAATTCAAGCGAAGGAATTGCTTCTGTGGCATAGAATGCAAGACGCACTCTTTCGACAGGAAGACGTGTATGCATGTTTAATTTAACAAAACCTTGAAAGACAGAGCCAGGACCATAGATAGGTTGGCCATGTATAGACCAACCGAATTCAGGAAGTAATTCAATAGTTAAAGAACAATCAGAGGAGTTCATTTTTAAGTAAGATATATTTGTTTATATAGAATGAATAAAGAAAGGAAAGAGGGATCGACAAAAAATAGACTAGTATTTATAGTTTTTTTTTTTTTTTTTTTGGCACGTTGAGTGGAGGAGCCGCAGCATACGGTACAGAATAAAAAAATGCCCAGCTTTGTACAACCACGTCATTTTCATGTACTTTACTGAATGTATTTATGAAGGAACTTGCGATGAAAGTCAGAACGCAACATATCATTGACAAATCTCTTTTTAGGTTTATCGTCTAAACCTCTTGCTTGATTTTTGAAAATAACATCATCATCCCATCTAAAAGCAAAAAAAAAAATGTCAGTGTAAAAACACAGGTATTGCCAAGAGAAAAAAAGTTCTTACCGTCTTTTCACACTAAAGTCACGTTTTTCCTGTCCAATATTTAAGAGAGGATTACCTTCCATTGCCTCCTGCTCTTTTTCGGTCTGCTCCTCTTCCTTGATTTTAATCTCTTGACGTTCTTTTTCTTCAGCACGTTCCTGACGGATACGCTTTAGTGTTGCTAATAATTCTGCTGCATTGTCGTCGTCATCGGAATCATCGTCGTCAGAATCATCATTGTCACTTTTTTTTTTTCATTTCAATGTTAGCAGAGATCCTTGCTGTATATATAAATAACAGAATACGTTTTACCTGCTACTTGCATCCCCATCGCTGTCTTGATCACTATCGTCTTTATCCAACTTGGCTAGCCTCTCTGCTTCAGCCATCAATTGTTGCTTTTCATGATTCGGTTCTTCGTCTTGTCGGATCAACCTTGAAGAAGACGGTCCTCCTTCTTTCTCTTCATAGTATTCCTGTTCCGCTCTTTTTAACTCGGCTAATAATTCTTCGCGATTGCCGATTTCATCCACAGTGCCTTGTCCAGGTTGTCTGAACTTGAGCTTCGTATGCGAGGCAATGTCTCGAGCACTATACTGGAAACTAGGTGCTTTGCTATCATTACCTCGTGCGGGATCAAATGTGGGACGAGCTGCCGTTGTCTATTATTATATACCCTTTTTATTTTAAAAACTAAGGACTTGTTTATATCCAATCATGGCACTTACCATGGTGTGATGTTTAAAAGTGTGGAATAAAAAAAAAAAAAAAAAAAAAAAAGAACAAAAAAAAAAAAAAAACGCGGAGCTGTGACATCACAATTAAGCAACTAGATACACCACTAGAGCTACTTGCACTTGTTGTTGTGCGGTTGGGATTTCCAGCAATAATAATAAAGGAGAGAGCCCACTCCAATATAAAGTAATTTAATCTTGGGATACTCATTTATGACACAGTTCAAGTTTATAGTACCACACTCATTCACTAAACTATATAAATGTATAAAAACAATTTGATACATTAGCAGACACAAACCGTTTGATTTTCGCTTTCCTTAGGGACAGCCAATGTTTCCTTAGGGACAGCCAATGTTTCCTTAGAAACAGCCAAAGTGAGCGTAGTCACAGCGTAGGATCTGTGATTCGGCTATCCCTAAGAGACCCGTTTATGTTTTTGAAGGCATTTATTATGCTGCGGCGCTTTCTCGGAGAAAAAAAGGGGCGGGGGGACACGTTTTTTTCTTCTTTGTGTTTTAATTCTATGTAACTCAATCTTTCAATAAATCACGAGTGAGACAATTCTATCGTCCGCCGAATTTATAAGTAGCACGGATCGACGTCAAAAGTACGAGGGGAAAACTTTCTATTTGATTTAGACACACTGTGGCATTACACATGCTGTGTCCCCTCATGCTATTGGGGGATGTAACGTGGAAGCTCTTATTAACTTTCAAGCACACATACACACACACAGAGAGAGTCCGGGCCGGGAAGAAGCGTATGTTCTGTGTGATGTGTTGTGATGTGTTGTGATGTTATGAAGGAGGCAGGTAACGCAAATTCCTCAATTGGTATCCTACTAGACTTGACGCACGATAGAAAGAAGCGTGGACACGTTTCAGCTGGTCACGGTCGTTGTGTGGGTTAGCATATAGAAAGCATCCTGGTAGTGGCGGTCTTGCTGGTGGACAACATCATCACAGTATTAACATGAACAAGCACTATCCGGGATACTTTGGTAAGGTGGGTATGCGTCAATTCCACCTGAAGAACAATGTTTACTGGCGTCCTATTTGTTGAACTTGACACGATCTGGACTCTTGCCTCTGACAGTGTTCGTGAATAGTACGGAGAAGGTAACTTGGTAACTTATTGATACCCTCCCAAAAGGTGATGCATCATCCTATTTTAACAAAGGGATTACGGGATTTTTTTTCTAACCAAACATCATAAAAATAATAGGGCTATGGTAAGGTGTTGGCAAAGGGTACGATTTCTCAACCCGTCATTGTTCGTGCTCGTTTCGTTTCCCGCTTTAGCTGAAAGCTGGTGGTGGTTATTGTTAGAGCTTAATGCTTAAAATTTTTTTTTTTGATAAAGTAAAAGAAGTCAATTGTATACATGTTTTTTTTGTTGTTTTTTTTATATAGAAATGCAAAAATAGTAAAAATTAAAAAAAAAAAAAAAAAAAAACGAGTGCCGTTTTTTGGGGGATCAATTTGAATTTAAAAAAAATAATATTTTAAAAAAAGTGTGTGTAGTTTTGGAGTGTGTGCGTGAAAGTATTTAATAGCATATATAAAAAAAAAAAAAATTGTAATTTCTTTTTTTTTTCTTTACTTGGAAGAAGTATACTTGGTGACAGCCTTGGTACCTTCAGAGACGGCATGCTTGGCGAGTTCTCCAGGAAGAATAAGACGAACGGCGGTTTGGATTTCACGAGAAGAAATGGTGGAACGCTTGTTGTAGGCAGCTAACTTGGAAGCTTCAGAGGCGATACGTTCAAAGATATCGTTGACGAAGGAGTTCAAGATAGACATGGCCTTGTTGGAGATACCAGTATCGGGATGAACTTGCTTCAAGACCTTGTAGATATAAGAAGAATAGGTCTCACGACGAGTGACCTTTCTCTTCTTACCATCAGCCTTGACCTTGGTGGTCTTGGCAGGGGCTTTGGCAGCAGCAGCAGCAACGGATTCTTTAGGAGCCATTTTTTTTAATTTAGAATTTGAACAAGAAAAAGGGGACTTCTAGTGGGGGGCCCAGATTTCTGCTGGGTTTTATATAAGTTTTTTTTTTTTTTTTTTTTTTTTTATTTTCCCCCATTAATAATTTTTTTTTTTTTTGTCAGTTCAAAAAAAAAAGTATGTTCATTTTGGTGATTTTTGAGATAATCAATCGCGAAAACCAACACGAAACAACACGTGGATACAACCTTCTCTTTCAATCCCTACCATAAAAAAAAAAAGTAACCATTTTTTTTTTTTTTTTTTTTTTTTCACACATGGAGTCAAAAAAATAGAAAGTAAAAAAAAAAAAAAAAAAAAAAAAAAAAAATGCGTGACGTTGATTTGCCAAAAACTTTTTTTTTTTTTTTTTTTAAATCGTATATAAATTAATTTCTTTCTTGTTTTTTTTCGAGTTTTTCTGCTTGATTCCCTTTTTTTTTAATAAAACAAATTTCTTTTTATATCAAAAATGTCTGGTGGTAAATCTGGTGGAAAGTCTGCTTCTGGCTCCAAGTCTCAAACTCGTTCAGCTAAGGCTGGTCTCCAATTCCCCGTTGGTCGTATCCATCGTCTCTTGCGTCGTGGAAACTAT
>JAEPRD010000234.1:0-35216 GCA_016758985.1 Mucor saturninus | reverse complement strand
ATTGGGTACAAATCTTCTCTTTTGAGCTTTAGATTTCTTAAGCCGTAATTCTACCTCGAGCGGCATATCCATATCCATGTCATTGATTGGTTCGGTTAAATTAGTCCGAATGGTCACGTGACTTTCTAAGACATCTGGTTCATCTACAATCATTGGCTTGACAATAAGTACTATTGGTTTCTTGGTGTAGTCGGTTATCACGTCTGCTTAACACGCAGACGGTCGCCAGTTCAAGTCTGGCAGAAATCATTTTTGTTTTTGTCCTAGTTTCGTCGTACGTTTATCTTTTCAATGTGTGGTTCCTTTTTCGGTCTTTTTGTCGTGAGACTTATAGTACAAGATACAAGATATATAATTAGGAGATCAAAAGATGATTTTATTACAATTATGAAATATTCTATTCTATCTCTAATAAATATTAAGAGACCGAAAACATAGGATATCTTAACAATAATTAGATATAAAATAGTGTCTGGCAATTCATTATTTTTGATGCAGCTGTGGGGCGTGGCCAATATCATTTTTATGCGAGAAAAAGATAATCTTTATTAATACTCTGTGAAACTTACGTGCTTTCAGCTTTTAGGTATGGTCGACCTAAATCTTCTTGTTGGCTTGGTCCATCGATTCCACCTCTGTACGAACAGTGGTACCGGCCCGACACATTCGTATCTGTAATAAAAATATCTTTTGATCTCCTAATTATATACTTTGTATCTTGGATTAATTACTACAAGTCTTACGACAAATGTTACAATGCGGATTTCTAACATAAAATTTACCTCAATTAATTTTTATTTTCTATGATAAATTTTAAGCGTTGTGTTGCAATAATTTACATCATTTCTATTTTATCCGTTTGATTGAACATGTTCCTATTACCAGTTTTTCAAACAAAACTATAAAAACCACTAATTAATAACCATTGTTACTGGCTTGTTTAAATGAAAAGCGGTAACGTGAAATAAAGATAAAAGTCCTTAAAAAGTGATCATCAGACTATAATTTGTCAACTGAGATAAAATAAAATATAAAAATGCTTTCTTAGGGACAGCCAAAGTGCACGTAGTCGCAACGTAAGATCTGTGATTTGGATGTTCTGTAGACCTGGGAACAAGAATATACAATCAAAAACAAGGTAACAATTACGAATAAATGTATATTAAACAATTTATACTTACTTGACAGTTTTATCATCACTCTTTCACCATTGAGCTCGTTTGATCTTAATCTTACGCAGAAATATTACGGTAAAGTCCAAACGAGAAGCTGAAAGTAAGCTGTAAAACACATATACTGGTTTACATTATGTTGGGTGTAATAAATGTGTATATATTTCAAGTTTCTAAGTTATATTGATCTCTTGATGTCTATAAAGTATCATAATCCCAACATTACGGCTACGCGCACCCTGGTTGTCCTTAAGAAAAATGGCTGTCCCTAAGAAAATTTGGCTGTCCCTAAGAAAATTTGGCTGTCCCTAAGAGACCCAATATAAAAATATAAAAGGGGAATGCTACGATGAATCAGTTATCTGTGTCTTCGAAGGAGTATAGTAAAATACAGCTGGTAAGACTATTCAATGCTGATTTATAAGAAGGGCTTTCGTACAATTATAGTAGTTATATACACTTATAATGAAACCCGGCTTATATGAATAAGACTAAATCAGACTATAGTAAAGAACAAAATAAACATTTTATTGATTATTTTTGAGGTCCTTTTATAAGAAAAGAACAGAAAAGCAGTCAAAAAAATATAAGGACCAACAGAAGAAGAAAAAGGTGGTGTAACACCACTTAGCTTTTTATCTGCATTTTACTTTAACTGCTTTAATACAGCTTTCCTTTTAAATATTGTATCTTCTGTGTATATCAGGACTATTATCTATCTGTCTTTCTATATATCGTAGCCTGAGTCTATTTTTCTCTGTAGTTATTTACCCGAGGACTTAATTCTATCACGTTCTCTTTACTGGCTAGTTGTCATATATATTTACCAATTATTTATATAAAATAACGTGATGCTCACTAAGAATTGAATAATCACTCTATTATTGAATTATTCTTACTTTATATAACTCTTCCTATAATATAGTAAAACACCAACAATCATATGAAATTGTATCAGTGGTTTCTGTCACACAATTTGCTTTAATTAAAACATATATTGTTTACTAAATTATATCAAATTTAGCTTTCGATCTTTTTATATATTTGGTCGCTACAAAACATTGGTTCCTCGACATTATTTTGAAGCCTGGCTTTTTACATGTACAGTAATGCTAAAAATTGGCTCACAGAAATTAAAACAGTTGTAAAGTAGTATTCGAACTTTTCGGGTTTCCGCCGATCTTGTGCCAGTTCGAACAGAGCTCGAACAGAGTTTTTATACTCGAGCATCTGCCATTTTCTTTTTTGGATTCGAGCAAGCATCGACCGATACTCGCTCGGTTATGAAATGGAAAGTAGTCACTTTGAATTCAGGGCTGCAAAAAGACGGGTAATGGCATTCTCTTTAAACAATACTCTCAGCTTCATTATTCTTTTTTCTCTTTAGTTTTTGATTTTACTGGATTAGAATTACAATCAAAGTAGATTAACAAACGTATTTAAAAAATCCAGTCTTCTCAAATAAATGATACAAACATTTAAGCTATAAACCTTATTAGGCCGAACATTTCGACTGGTAGTACCCAGTAGTAACTATTAATAAGCTTTCTTGGTTACGTAGGATCCTACTCATTCACGCTGTATTCTACGTATTATGATGTAGGCCGTAATATTTTTTTGTCATATACCGTGTGCCACTTCTTAATTTTATTTTCATTAATTCGTATTTACGTCAATTTATATTTAATAAACAATATTTTACAAGCATTACTTTTTGTATTTGACATCACTTTCACGCGCGGCTTTTGTATCATACTCTCGAGAGAGTTTGATTTTCGAAAAAAGCATTCGAGCGAGCTTCCACTGGAATACGATCGAAGCTCACTCGAAAGTTCTGATCTTCATTCCGAACACTAATAACGACCCTTTTAAAGTTTGGGTTTTGTCATTCTAGTCAAGAAGAGTGGTTATTGATTTAGTTTATCAAGTCCAAAGATAATTTGAGTCTGTATTCAACATTCTTTAAAGAATGGGGATTCATTTTGAATGAAACATAATCATTCCGATTACAGAAGAATAGTAAAACACATATTTTGTGATAGTACGCATCAAAAATTGAACTTTTGCCATAATCAAATCTTTCAGGATGGATAATTCCAGATCTTTCGGAATCAACGTGTTAAAAAAAATGTGCAAAATACTCTTTGGCTCTACTACATTGTCGTATAACTCGACCAGTGTATCCTCTATTTCCAAGCGTTACTTCCCCCTCAGTAACGGTGCATCTCTTGCTTGATCATGTTCTTTCAAATCAAAAAAGAAAGAAAGAAAAAAAACGATATAAATTCCTGACAGCACACTTTTGTCATTCCACTTCGTTCACGATAAATCATACACTGACAAAGTGTTTTATCGCTTTTGTTCATAGCATTTTTTGAAGCCCAACTTTTTCGCTGTTGATTATTTCTTGTTTCAAAGGTGGTCAGGGTCTTTGTTCAGGTCTATAAGGCCTTGACTATGTTTCTTGTTTATTTATTTCTGCTTTAATGACAGACCTTAATTCCACTTTCATAGACCTAAGAAATAATTCATTTGAATATTTATTAGTTGGTTGAACACAACTGCAAGGCCAGAATGTGGCCATTGTGATGTCATCGTTCGTCTCAATTTTATTAATCTTGGGAAGATTAATTCTCTCGTTTGTGAACACCCATTATAATCACACTACCGCTGGTCAAACACAGAGTTTTACCACAGACAAGGTTATTGTTCGGCAAACAAGAATATTCATGATCCTCGTACCAATTAGGGATATTTGCTGAGTAAAGTCAGACACAGCTCTCGAATCTACAGGATTGCTATTTTCGCTTGCAGGCACGAGAAGCATGGAGGAGGGTCAGCATTGTACCCCACCAAATCGATTAGTTTGAAGACCAGAAAAAGTGAAACGATTCTCGCTTGGTGGAGAACGGAGGTTTTGGTTAATTAAATGAAAGGTAAATTGACTTTAGAATCTTTTGGAGAACTTGTTTTTCGTGATGCAAAGTTTGGTTTTATTACTAAAGTCCCTACTGGAACAATACTGGTAGAAATAGATTCATAAATATGAAGACCATCCTGTGTCCTGCCGAGCAGACAAAAATATCACGAAGGCTATGTGGCACCTGCGATTAAGCCATTTTAGGTGCAGTGACGGGGACCTGCTGTGGGCTAGGTTGATCAGGTATGATTGTAGCAATAATTAAATATGGAGTTTCCATTCTTTGAAAAGGTAAGTTATACCTATCAACCTTTGTGCTTAG
Source organism: Mucor saturninus (assembly GCA_016758985.1). Lineage (NCBI taxonomy): Eukaryota > Fungi > Mucoromycota > Mucoromycetes > Mucorales > Mucoraceae > Mucor > Mucor saturninus. The sequence goes on along the minus strand of JAEPRD010000234.1, from coordinate 30,802 downwards.
TTACAGAGACTGAGACGAAATGTCACGGCTCTGTTGACACATGTGGGCGAGGAAGCAAAAGGGGTACAAAGGCACACAGTGAGTGAATGTAACACAGAGTAACCACACGGCACCTGTGACTTGTTCTAAATGGGGACACAGGTTCAACCAGTTGATACTCAAATAAAAAAAGAGCTCAAAAAAATAAGTTGGGTTCCTGAATTGAATAGAGCAACTATGATTATTTTAATGATGAAATAAGTAAAGAATGAAATATGAAAATGAAGGGACAAATTACATTCAGTTTCATCTTTGGCCTTGAACACGAGGGATAAAATAAAAATAAATTTCGGGCTTTCTTCTCTTTTTTTTCCGTTCGCTTTCTCTTTTTTTTTTTTATTACCAAAATGAATAATACTAGACCAAAGAGTATTTTGAAATATAAACCTGAAAACAACACAGAAACAGCATTGTCGCCTTTACCGTCACCTACAACGTCATGGTTCTCTCGTCTACAGTCCAAGTTGTATTCTTCCAATTTAAACAATAATGAGGAAGACAGTGAGGAATATAAACGGTCGCTGTTATTGCCAAAGCAGGACTTGAGAAAAGTAACATTTTCTGTTGGCAACCTGACGATTGAACATTTCTTTTGTTCTCAAGATTCCCCTAGAGATGAAGAGTATGAGAAAGAGAAGCAGGCCTCCATTGTTTTAAAAAAGCTGCAGGATACAAACCAAGTTCTTGACTTGGCAAGCCATTATGAGCACGCCTGTATCCAAAGAGAAGAAGGTGTTATAGACCGGTTTAGGAATATCTTGAAAGCAAGCCGGTAAAATGAAAAATAAATAAATAATACACTGTATGTTGATTTATTTTATAGAACTTCTCAACTGAAATCCATAGATTTGTCTAAACAAACTATTGCTTCGAATCAAGCAGGGCCTGTTTCCGATATTTTTATTCTAAGATTCGGTCTATCACACCTGAACTTATCAAACTGTAAATTGGAGGATGAGGTATTTATTATACATATCTTTATGTAAATGTGACTAAAAAAAAAATTACATATATACAAATAGACCATCCGTATATTACTATGTAGTCTATTGGTAAGTAACACCGTAGAGCATCTGAATCTATCACAGAACAATTTCAAATCCAAGGGCTTTAAATACATTGCCATTTTTATAAAAGAGGTATACACCATACAAAACATCATGGTTTTAATCGATTCAATTACTAACCACCACCACAAAAAAAAAGTCTAAAACTATTAAATCCATCGACTTGTCACACTCCATAATAGAAAAAATGGGAATGCAGTTTCTTGCACAAGGTATTAAGCATGCTACAAGCTTAAATAAACTGATACTGGATGATTGCAATATAAAGCCGCCACCAGAATCCTTTGAGATATTTTCTGAAGGAGTCTATCAATCAAAGTCGTTAAAGATTCTTTCATTTTGTAACTACATCACATCAGCTGGATCAACCACATGGATTTCTAACCTTGTTAACAGCGATCATGGTGGCCTCATCGACTTGGATTTATCTGGAAATGACCTGAGTTCAATTGTCTCTCCTTTGGCTTTCGCATTACGTAATAATCATACCCTTCAGAACCTTTGTCTCTCAAACTGTAAAATAACTCATGAGGGCTTATCCCATTTATCGAATGCTCTGGTAAATCCCTATAACACATTTTCTTTTTGGTCGTCTGTCTAACTAGTTTTTTTATAGGGAGAAAACGTGTGTCTACAATCTCTAGACTTGTCAAATAACCCATTAAGCGGTGAAGCAGATGAGGGTGTAAGTATCCAGATCCCCTCTCTTATGAAATTCCATCATGTTAAACTTTTTTTTTGGCCTTCCACACACAGATATTGAGTTTAAAAAGTGCCCTGTCTCGTAATTCTTGTTTACAAAGCTTAAATCTATCCAATACCCAACTTGACTCCAGTACTGCCATCGCATTAGCTGAATCATTACCCGAGAATTATCATCTTTCAAGACTGGATTTATCCAAGAATCCCAATATTGAAATGGCTGGTATTTTGGCGTTAGCAGTATCTATTAAAATGAACAATACCCTTACATTTCTCGACATCAATATACCGGTAACAAACCAAAAACATTTATGTAGTTTGTTTCCAGCATATTAATTTTTTTAAATATCCTCTAATAGCCTAGTGATGAAGAATTAGCTAACCTACAGAATGATATTGTCGCTGTCTGTACTACAAATATGCTTCAAAAAGTAGAGGCACAAAAAAGGTCAGAGGAAAAAGTCCTTTTGAATGAAGAAATAACCACACTCTCCCCATCCTCTTCTTCATCTTCTTCCTCTTCTTCATCATCGACCCTGGAAGCGGCCGTGGTTGAACTACCATCTGAAGAACTTTTATTAGCCGCCAAAAAAGCCTTGGACGGTCCACAATCCCCGCAGTTGACCATACAAGACACAAATGATACGGTATAAATGGTGAATGAATAAAATGTGTTAACATCGTGTAACTGTTCAAAATGTCGTGTAACAATACACGAAAGCTCCTCCCCTTTTTTCCTGATTACTGTTGCTTTGTAATAAATTGCTTCTTTACCTTGAATTCCGCCGCCCCGTCTTTAAAAAAAAAAAAGGAATGACTTACATTAACATATTACAAGCAACTCGGGACATGGTCTCTCAATACATGTCTGGGTTGGATCCTTCTCATGACATGTACCATGTTGACAGAGTCAGAAGACTTGGTAAGTGTGTTAGTTTTTGATTTGGGTGGGCAGTGACGGTTAACTTACTGCGCGAAAAATATAGCACTTGACATTGCCAAAGATTGTATCAAGAATGGAGCCACGCAAATTGATTTAGAGTTAGTAGAGTTGGCTGCACTCTGTCATGATGTAGGTGACAGAAAGTACTACCAAGGAAAAGAAACAGGTGGCCAATTGATTGAAACGTTTTTGAACGAGCAAAAGTACGGTAAAGCAGACATTGTTGCTAAAATTGTAGATCATGTTGGTTTCAGTAAAGAATTGGGTTGGAATGATGAAACTGATGACAAGGAAAAAGTCCAATGGCGCAACTCGTGTTTGGAATTGCATGCGTAAGTCTTACATATTTTTCTTAAGAACTGGTTTGCATATGATGATTGTATATATTCTAGTGTCCAAGATGCGGATAAGTTGGACGCCATTGGCGCTTTTGGTAACTAGCACTAAAAAACAATGCATAAATTGGATACTTATTTTTCCACCTCCTCCTTGTAAGGCGTTCTGCGATGTGCTGCCTTTAGTGGTGCCAGAAATCGATCATTGTATGTACCTGATGATAAACCGATCGAAAATATTACTCAAGAAGAATATCTGAACAAAAATGCAGACAGTTCGGCCATTGGTCATTTCCATGGTAACAGAAGGACGAGGAATGTTAATAGAAAAAAAAAAAAAAAAAACTAATGCCATATATAGAGAAATTGTTTAGATTAAAAACTATGATGAGAACAGCAAGAGGAAAGGTTTTGGCCAATGAGCGTGATCGCTTTATGCAATCTTTTGTAGACCAAATTGACAAGGAGTATAATATTGAGAGCTAAATTATAGAATTTTTTATTTTTTAAGAAATATATGAAATGCGCATGTAAACTCGTTTTTTTTTGTTTTATACATCAACAGCCATTGCCTGTTGTATACAGTGATTTCTGTCTCGGCTAGTACTATTATAGGAGCTGATTACAACACCAGCGGCAGGTTCTTCACCAATTTCTGTTAAATGAGTTGTAGATTGTCTAGATAATGTTTGACTGAGAGGCACGGCAGCCGTGGAAGTATTACGACGACTACTGCCTTGTGTTTCTACCGCAGTTTCATTGTCTCCTGCATGTGCATCTGAGTAGGATAATGGTCTTTTATTACTGCTACTGCGACGATTTTTGTTGCTTCCGTAAGGTGTAGATTTTCTCTTTTCAAAAAAGACCATCTTGATCTTTTCCATGATATGACTCGTTCGCCTTTCGCGTGGTCGGCTGGGAGCATCTTCTTCTGTTGGTGTTACATTGTGCTCTTCATAGTCTTCATCGTCTTCATCTGTGTTCGACATGATTCCATTTTCTTCGATAGAGTCATTTGTAAGAGATGAACCATCGATCACATGATTTAAATTGTCAGTGGGGTGTTCTAATTATAAACACATTTTAGCACATTTTTTTTAATAGCCATTTGTTTTGAAAATAGAACATACCATGATGATTTGTGTCTAGGGGTGATAAGTCCGGCAGCGGCTCGGAATAGATGACAGGAGAATTAAGGTGAGTAAGCTGTAAAGGTGGTATATGAAGTGGCTGGTCTATTCCATGGTCTGCAGAAGAAACTGAAGGTTCCACTGTTGTTGTTGTTATATGGTTTTCTTGCAATAAGTGGTGAATATTCGATTGTAAATTCGACCCAGAAGAATCTGCTAGAGGTGCATTGCAAGTTGAATCATTTATTTTTTTGTTATATCGGATGGCATATTTTTCCATGACTTCATCTGCTTCAATGGCTACACTTGCTTCCAGATCTGAGTAAGTTCTGCAGATGGGGCATTGGAAGCCAGGGTAGCTCTGTAGTAGAGGTCGAATACATTTGAAATGGTAAGTATGAGAGCATGGAGACACAAAGAGTGCTTGAAAAGGAGCTAATGCATATAAACAAATACAACATTCATCGATATCATTATTATCATCAGTATTGTCAATCGATGCAGGTGTACATTGTATGCTATTAGTTGTTGTGTTTGATTCTTGATTAGATAAGGTATTTTTGGTAAAAGGTTGTACAGTATTATTATTAGTAGATATATCACACTCGGGAGTTGTTACATGGCTGTGTTCTCCGTGTGTAAGGTTACGGAGATTTTGGAAGGCATTTATACTGAAAGATAATGGCCGTGGTCTGCTTGAACGATTTAATTCAAATCTCATTTTAACCGAACGGTACATTTCCTCTCTACCACCTTGAAAATCAACGCCTAGTTGGACGATATCACCATCATTTAATTCTACTGGTCTACTTTCATTACCAGCAGGACTAAGTCGGACATGATTTAAAAAGGTACCAGAAGATGACTTTGTGTCTCTGATATACAACTAGTAAAAGATTCTATTTGTCAATTTTATTTTTAAAGTTTGAACGGAGCGCCAATAATAATATACCTTGCCATCTGTTTCAACCCATACTTCACTATGACATCTTGAGACGACTTTGCTTTTGAAAGACATGCAATTTAAATTGGCGTGTCGCTCAGAATATCTGCCAATACGAATGACTGAGCCGACCTGAAGTTCACGATCTACTATATCAAAGATCAAACTTCTGCTGGGATTTTCAATGTTGGGCACAATGCGAACATGAACTTTGATGCCATTTTGTTGTGGTATGTCCGTAGATGCTGCAATTGTTGCTCTTCTTCTTGTGGTAGATTCTGATCTGGAACTCGCTGGTCTCGGAGCACTGGACTGTCTTGTAAATGTTCTTGCTAATAAAGCTGACGCTCCGCTCAATGATCTTCTTCGGATGCTATCATTTTCAGTCGTTGCTGTTATCGATGGTGCCATGTATATTAAATTAGGAAATAAATAAAGAGAAAGAGGAAAAAGAGATTCTGTTTATTGAAAGGTTTAAAGATTCTTAAAAAGGCGGCGGACCCCTAAAAAAGGTTAATCGATTTTTTTTTTTTTTTTTTTTTGCTAATAAAATCATGTCAAGTGGAGAACGAAACTTTTTTTTTCTATGTATAGGGTCACACATAGAAAAAAAGCCATGAAAATCCCATTACTTAAACCTAGTCAAAGTGAGACACTAGAAGCTTTCTCAATCATTTCTCATGTAGAAACAACAAGAAAAAATTCCCTCTACATTTTATTTAATCTATTTGATTTTTATGATTGTTTAGTTGCATTATAATTCCCTTTTTGTATAGTCGGATACTTTTTTTGTTTTTTCACTTCGTTTCTGTACAACTCCAAAATTTTAACAGCAGGTTTCCGTCGGGTGGTTTTTTTTTTTTTTTTTTTTTTTTTTTTTTTTTTCATTTACATTATAGATTGACCCCTTTTTCCTTCATTATCATTGTACATGCACATTTGCATTTTCGAAATAGATATTTTAATACGATAAATTGCAAATAAATTTTTGTCATTCTTTGGGGTTGCGATTTGACACGAACTTTTCATCTTATGTAATCACGTATGCTGCCACTGTACACATCTCCACCGCCATCTGAGTTAAATATAATCATGCAATTCATCGTTTTTCCGTAAATAAAAATCATCATGCCGCATTATTCTTTTTATGGTATAGCAGAGGGCCAATTTATAAAATAAAAAGTAGGGGTAATCATTAGGAGCAAAATGGGTGAGGGAGCGAGGAGATAGACACATACTTTTTTAGGAGATGTTTGTAAAAAATAAAATTAGCTTGGAACGAGTTGAACTGTTCGTCTTGGTGGCAAAACACGCTATCCACCAACTTTTATGACTTGATTGTATTACACAAGATATAGTCATGTCAATCTTACCAAGCGTTCTCTCCTTTAAATTATATGACATGAATATATATAACCAAAAGTACATCTTGTAATTCGACCTATGTTCTTTATAAAAAAACACAAAAAATGAACCGCTTATTGTGTCTATTTGTACTATACTGTATCATATTTACATTCACTTCAGCAAACACAGTGGGCGTCATATCAAGTGTTTCAGTGAATAATTTACAGCGGTTGCCCTCAAAGGAAAACGTCATTCGCCGTCATTTGGCCATAATTCTCAATAAGAGGGCATCACGTACAATCCCTAACAACCCTCAGCTTTTTAGTTGTATTATTGCTGAAATTAAAGCTCGTATTCAAACAGATATTACCTCCAAGATCTCCGCTTCGGTACCAAATATAACATGTATTTTAGTGGTGGCACTGAACTTAAACGTTCTATTTAGATCTTTCAAAAAGTAAAGGCCAATCTGAGTATCAAGGCATCAGTGTTTGGTGGCGTAATTAAAATAGAGGATGCAGAAGTGGAAGCAATACAGACAGCTGTCGTAGACGGACTTCAGAGTATGTAACTTTGCATCAAGCAATGTCCATGGGCATATATTTTTTTATTTTATTATATACTAACCTCACTTCCATCATTTAGCAAAGATAACACAAACAGTGGATGAAAAGTTTGAAAAAGTCATTTCAGACTCGATTTCTCCTCAAATCGATGCCATGTTGCCATCCCAAAAAGTGTTGACGACAAACCAACTTACCAATGTATTAATGAAAGCAGAAACTATTGTTCGTTCAGAGATAAATGTTACGTTACCCGAAATTGAAAAAACCTTAAAGTCGTCCGTGAATACACAGCTCAAGGCCCATATTAAGGATGTCGAGGTAGATATCCCAGGCGTATTAAAAATACAGATCAGTGCAAAAATAAATGTCGTGTCGTCAGTGAAAACAGTTGTAACATCAATCTACAAATCATATGCCAACGTGAGTGTTGCCATCACTGTAAAATCATATATTAAGGGCATCCAACAGGCCATGAAGAAGGTTTAGAAGAAAAAAATGTGTGTAATTTTCTTTTGTGTAATTTTTTTTTAATAAACTTTTCTCTTTTTTTTAATCGATTATTAAATAAGAATGGTATTTACAGCACATTTTTTCTTGTCAAATAATCAAAACGTTTAAATGTATAACCCACAAAAGCAAGATCCTTTTGAGCATTGACAGTATCCGTTTGGAAGCCTTGATTATCAACAGTCTCCGGTACTGAATCCAATTCTTCGGTAGGAAAGTAACTGGTGTCAGTAATACTTCTAAGCTGAGGTATATGAGGGGATCTTTCATTTCTAATTTGTTCCCAATTGATACCGTAAAAAAATGGATGGGCCTTAATTTCATCAGGACTGTTTCTACCTAAACGAGTATCCGGATCACAAATCAGTCTACGAATTAAATCTTCTGCCTCTCTACTAATAGGCTGGTCATCAGGGAATATTAAAGTTTCTCTCCAGTTCATAATTTTACGGTAGGTATCATGAGGGTTTTCGGAACAAAATGGAGGGTAGCCACAGAGACATTCAAACATGATCGCACCAAGGGACCACCAATCACACTCTTGACCATATCCTCTCTGCAAAAATATCTCGGGCGCAATATAATCGGGTGTGCCCACTGTCGAATAAGCAAGTGCTCTTCTATTCTTTTTCCAGGTAGCGATCTTTTCTTTTTGTGTGTTGAGATTGATAAAATCGGGTCCACTGGAGTTTTGAGCTCCTTCTAATAAACGTTGGTAATACTGAGAATCGTGAGTCTTATGGAAGCCGGTTGATAGGCCAAAATCTGATAACTTGATATGACCATCTTTATCAATCAAGATGTTATCTGGTTTAATATCACTGTAGGATGAGGTTAACCAACATGTCTCATTTTAAAATAAATACAATTTTACTGTACCGATGAATAAATCCCAAATTATGGATGGCTTCTAATGCTAGTACGATTTCAGCGATATAAAATCGAGTGACGGGTTCACTGAAAGTATCATACTTGATCAACATTGTCATTAAATCACCGCCTGGTAAAAACTCCATAATCAAATAAAGGTATTGTGCGTCCTGGAAAGAAAAATAGAGTTGAACTACCCAGGGCGAGTCTGCCTCTGCTAAAACATCACGTTCGGCCTTGACATGAGCCAACTGATCCTTCTTTAACATTTCAGACTTTTTTAAGGTCTTCATTGCATAAATTTTCCCCGTGTCTCCAGCTTGCACAAGTCGGACCTCGCCAAAGGCTCCCTTGCCAATCACTTTGACTGTAACGAAATCTTCAAGACCTAATCTAGTTCTACGTAATCTTAAATATTGAGATTCTTTTCTGCCCAAAGATTGAAGTTGTCTCTTCTTTTTTTCTTCACTGCAATGTTCATGTAATAATTTCTTTTCAATGTCAGTTCGTCTATTTAAATAAAAAAAGATGTTAATGGTGTAAAAATAGATATAAAAGCGTACAACTGTTGTAGCCTAACCTTTGATTTCTTTCAAAAGCTTGGTCAAGTGCCGTTTTATAGTAATGCTCTAAACGCAATTTAGCAGCAGTTGCTCTATCTAAAACACTTCGAGGAAATCCCTCTGTTGAGCGATTGAAAGCATTTGCCTCTGCCTGCTGTTGTGGTTGCTGGTACAAATATGTAGATGAGGTGTTGCCATTACTTGGATATGGCTGGAACCCTTGCTGTTGTTGATGCTGCTGCTGTTGTTGTTGCTGTTGTTGTTGAATATACTGTTGTTCTTTCAGCTGCTGTTGTTGCTGCTGTAGTTGCTGCTGTGGATTAGTGTAAGTATAATCCATCTTTATTAAAAATGTATCTAATGGAAGGAAAGAAGCAGAAAAATAAAAACTTTTTGTTTTGGGATAAATGCAACCCTCTTTTTCACTTTTTTCTCTCCGCTATATTTTATTTTTATTTTACAAAAATTAAATCATGAAAGCATGTATCACAAACACGATGCCATTTTTCAGTATGCGACGATGGAGATGGAAATAGCGGCAGTCTATTTAAACTGTGTCTCTGACATATCACTTTACCACATTTTCGGCAATGATGTCGTCTTTTGAAAAAGGAAAAGAGTGATGAGCATGCGGTATGATTAGTTTTAAATTGACACTGATCCACTAGTTCGTCAGCTGTCCATAAATGCTTTGGCAATAAACGGAATCGTGTTTTATGATTGTGAGTGATATGAAGCATGTAGTTATGTTTGTGAAAATGTAAATGTTGAATAGATAATGATTGTGTAAATGACTATATACAAGAAACTTAATTATGCATTTATAAGACATTAATATTAAGTAATCCTTACGTGATGGCGTGGAGAAGCAATAGTTCCAGAACCAGCTATTATTAATTCTATGCCGCCTAAATCTGATGGACTTTCAAATGAATGTACGATATTTCCTGAGCCAACACCACCGCCTATCCATACGCCAACTTGCCATCGCAAAGTACTGATTATGTCATTCTTATGATCACTGGGTAATAAGAATTTACTATTGACCGTTGTATCACTATTAAGACTCCTTTCTTCTTGGCCATGTTCTGAACTTTGCCAACGATAGATCGTTGATAGTGTGGTTGTGGTAGTTGATCTTCTGTTTGACACCTCTTTTCCAAAGGTCAAGTCTGCTTCCAATTCAATTAGGTGGTCAATTAAATCCAATTGTTGATTTGATATGTCTTCACATTCATCAATTCGCTCTTGGTATACGTTCTCTTTCTCTTGCAATTCTTCAACCAAAGACTTTTGTAACACAACAAGCTCTCTTACTTTTCCTTCTGTCCGTAATAATTCTGTTGACATTGATTCAAGGCTTTCTGAGTAGGTGATTACAGCTGCTATTAAATCCAAGAAATTCTTTCGCCATATCTCATCCTCTTCCTCTTCCGTGAATATATCGGTAGTTGGACATGAAATACTGTCATGCGTTGAACCTAGAAATAACATTTTTTTTTTTTTGTAAGTAAATGATAAAAAAGAAGAAAAACAAAGATGAAACTTACAAAAATTATTTAATATTAAATCTGAAAAAGAAGGAGTACAATACTGTAAATTTCTTTGCTGAAGAAGAAGCTGATGATTATATTCTTCGTGGCTAGGGGAATTTAATGTGACGTTTTCGTGCATGGAAAGAGGGGAATCATCATTTCTCTGTTTTTTTTTTCTGTCAGCTATGTGCCTTTTAAACAACCTTCTTTTCTATGTGTCACTTACTTGGTCAATTATTGTAAAGTCGATAGAGTCTTGTGGTTTCAAGGTTGACATTAGTTTGAATCAAGCTGCTTTTTCCTATATTTCAATTCTTGTTTCGAATGCATTTGTTCAATTGGGAAAAATAATACTAAAGAAAAAAAGAAGCGTGAAAAAAAGGGGGGGAGTACAAAACATTTCTTTTAATCTCTCCACGTTGATGTCTTATCGCCATATTTGGAACACGTTTTGGTATTCTATTCCCTTTTACTCTCTATCAATGAACACTCACTGTGACCTTTATTTCGGGTCTCTTAGGGACAACCAGGTGCGCGTAGTCGTAATGTTGGATTATGATACTTTAATAGACACCAAGCAGTCAATATAACTTATCGTCTTTAACTAGATACAACTTATTATAACCAGCATATAGCAAACCAGTATGTGTGTGCTATAGCTTACTTTCAGCTTCTCATTTGGCCTTTACCTTAAAAAATCTGTGTAAGATTAAGATCAAATGTACTTAAAGGCGAAAGAGTGATGCTAGAATTGTCAAAACAAGTATGAATCATTTAATATGCATTTATTCATACTCATCACATTGTTTTTGATTATATATTCTTGTTTTCAGGCCTAAAGGACAGCAAAATCACATATCTTACGTTGTGACTACGTACACTTTGACTGTTCCTAGGGTAAAAATTGGCTATACTTTTATTTTCTACGGCCCTTCATTTTACACGTACTTTTATATGCGCTTGTTTTTTACGTCTATGGATACACCTGTTTTCTAGTATGTGAAGGCTCAAACATATTGTTGATTAAATAAACAGTCTATCAGTTTATAAATAAAACTCGTTCACATGATCTTCTGATTAAATAATCCTGACATAAGCCAGTTTTTGTTTATCAGTCTACAAATAAAACCTATTTAAACATTTTTTTTCTTCCCCTTCTCTTCTTCTTTTTTATCTTGTATATTTATATCCTGTATAACACCACCTTTTTAAAGAGAAGTAATAAAATTGGGAAAAGGTTAGTTAATAACAATTTTCGTTTTTTATAAAAACACTTTTTTTTTTTAAAAAAAAAAAAGATATACTCTCAATTTTTGTTATCACGGCTATGGCTAGTCTTTTCAATATAAGTAATACTTCCCCGTTGCCAGTTGTAAATATTGCGGAAGAAAATCGGGTGGGTCGTCGTTCGTACAAGGCTAAAGATCAAAAGCATATAAGAAAAAGAACGGATCACGCGACCTAAAAAATACGTGGAAAAATTTACAAAAATACGTTGGTGTAGACATTCTCTTATCTCTAGCTTAATATATGCTCAAAAAACTAGTCCTAAAGGATTAGGTTCAAGAATTATATTTAGCAAAGAGCAGTCCATCAAGCTTAGAATTAACGAAGCATTTGCAGCTGTGGCTGCTAAAAATTAGTGTAATGAGAGGCTGATGGCCAAGAACTTTGTTGTAACGCAAGGTCCAAAACAGCATTTTAAATTGTAGACTCAACTCTTCCTTTTAGTTCAAGAAGCAATTATCAATATTTGATGTAGTAAATTTTGATAAAATAAAGAATATTACAAGTGCTGGTAGTATTGGAGAATTGCTAGATAGTGTATCTGTCAATACAATGAAACTTCCTAAAACTTTATTAAATCAAAAATGTACTAAAAAAATAAGAAAGTAATCTATAAATCCCTTTTCATTCTCAAGGCTATTTTTTGATAATAGAAGCTATTTGTTACCATGCCAAGTTCAAGTGTTGCTCAAACAGAAAGGATAAGCATGCTGGCAAATGCAAGGCCAGTTTGTGTTGACAAACTTAGTAGTCTATTGAAGGATTTTATCATGTCTTGCTTTATTGCAATATAATCAAAAATAAAACTGTACTGCATCCATGGATATATATGTATAATTGACGCCCAATATACTTGGATAGGCAGGGAAAACCTGCTAAAACTACTGATATGGATGTTGATATCAGAAGCGATACGATTGAATAAATATCTACTAATTTTTAACTACAAATCAACTGAAATGTTACGAGAATCAAAACACTCACTATATGATTCTAATAATTAAAGTATGGCTAAGCGCTATGTATTTAAACCTAACAGCATCTTTTCCTCTTTGACGAACAAATTGTTTTTTGCATTAACCGATGAATAAAATCTTGTCTTTCGACAATTATATTTCTATTAAATGACCCCTTTTTTTTATAACTGCCAATTTCATTTTTTTGTGGCCGATAATTACTTTTTTTGTAACCGACAATATCCACCAGCTGGACTGTACACAAAATCCAGCAAATCACGTAATCAGATAGAAAATGTCACACAGCACAATTGGCTCAAAAACATCAAATGGTCGGTATAATGAGGAATCCTTACAAGCGGAGGTACCCATTCAATACTGTATGCACAATCTAAAGATCAATGTTCAAAAGTCCTTAATCTTGTCGAGAATGTATAACTGTTACCTCTTATTAGTTATGTTATTCTAAAAAAATAGCCGCTGCTTAGTTACATATACAAGTATATAAGAAACGTACGGTCTAAAGAATGCCTTGTCAGCAATTTGAGACACGGGCATGAATAAAACGATTGATTTATCAATGACTATATTATAAATGTATCTTCACAGGTATAGCCGGGAAAGCATTGTTGTAAGAATTAAAACGAACGATCAATCGGCTTTCAAACTTTGTCAGCTTATTATTGCAGACAACAATGAAATCACTTGCGGGTTTGTGAAATAGTCTAAATGAAGTTCTTTTTTGTGCATAAATCAATTAGTTATTAAACAAAGGAGTTTCAATCACTATGAACATATCATAAGGGATCTTACATTTTTGCAATTGTTACGAGTAATGAAGTATGATAGTTTTTTTTTTTTTGAAAAAAAAGTGATGCAGGATTTCTTCAATCAAAATAAATCCTTATCTACTAGACGAGGTGTCATTCCCTTACGATAACCTTAATAAAATATCCGGTTTCACTTTTTACGGAGGCTAGCATGTCTTAAATTGTTTAGACAGCTAGACCACTCAGGTTAAGACATACTTGAAGTTATTTGATAGTTATTATTAGAGAAGGCGCATCTTTATATCTACCACATTCAATCAGCGCCTATAAGTTTTAATTTATTTATGGGGCCAGCACAATAGCTGTCATATCGATGTATAGGATATACTATAGTTGATTTCTAGTTATTGTTCAGTATAGCGCTCACATCGAAAGTTGTTTATACTCTTTCTTATATAATATGGCATAATACGAATCTTTCTCACATATTCAATCAACGAAGAATTTATGTAGCTGATCGGTGAGTCAAAGAATCATAACAAAGTTTGTGACAAATGTTTTAAAAGCGCGTGTTACACGTACTTGAAAATTGAGATTAAGCTTGTTTTACTTGACTGTTCCGGGGTATGTTATTTACATTTGAATGCATCTTCTATAGCCATCGTTTTTAATTAGCATAATTGGTAAGAAAGAAAAATATTTACCAACATATGAGAATCGTTAATGGAAGAGTAGCTGCTTCAAGACTAATCACCCAAAAACGCGATAAACAATTATGATTAATACAAGCCGCTAATCGTTCAAATACAAAACTAACGGCAAACTTTTGATTGCATAGCCTGTTATAAATGTAATGAACATAGTTTTTAAGAGGATTCTTTTTTATAACGGATATATATAAGGATCAATGACACTTCTAAATTCTTTTGTGAACTACTGAATAATCAAATAAGGGATTATGATTTGCAGTGTTCCTTAAATCAAGGAAAAAAGCGCCCCAAGGATTATTTGAGGCTTCTCGGTAAGCTAAAAAAACGAGGTGTGCAATAAAGCTGAAATAAATGACAATTCAAATACTCTTATTTAGATAGTTTAATTTAAATGAAACTGACAGTATCTATTATGTCTGATACCTAAATCAAGGTAAGTCATTACGTGACCAAAAGTCCTGATAGCGTTTCAAGCCATTCTTGGGATAAATGATCGACAAACTCCGAATATAAGATAACAGCTCGGACAAGCTAATAAAAGGTGTTAACTTTTTTTATGGATAAATTCATTGAAAGTGAATTTGTACAATCTTTTCTCATACACCATCTGATATCTTAACATACACCTTTAACTTAAATCATATTTGTCATTTGGTAGATATATGTGATGCTAACATTTATTAGTAACTAATTTCAAATTAACTTCATGTAAAAATGCAAGGAATCTTCTGTTCATCTATCTGTTGGTTCAGCATTTCTGCTATTTAAGCTCATGTTTCTAGACCATTCAGAAAAACCTGTTTCAAGTTGCACAAAGCATGGTTTGATGTTCATTATAATCTTATGAACAAACTAGCGACCTGCATATTAGCCTTTTGTGGTAGACGATGACCTCAATTGAGTATGAGCGATAAATAACAAATTGTCATTTAAATAGCAAACATTTGTATTAAAGCATATCTATACAACAAGACTTGTTATACTTTTGAAAAAACTGCAGGGTATTATTTGGCCAAAAGCTGCAATTGGAAAATCCTCAACTCAATTATCGACACGGCCTTTATTTGATCCCAGGAATATCAGCACGCATTTTTGAGCGAGCATAAAAACTTAATCATGCATCAGATATGCGGACAATCCGAAATTTCTGCACAAACAATTTTGGCCCCTCAGTACCTTGCAAATCTGGATTTGAACAACTAGAGAAATTGTTTAGCACTATGCTTTAGAAATTTGTTTTTGAGAGTAAGAAAAATCAATTTGGGGCTGGGTAATTTGTTTTTTTATTTTCAACATAATTACACTTGTTTTGATTTAGAAATGTTACATTCTTTTTTTTTTCTTATTACAGAGTAGCATTATAATTTTAACGGATTATTATTGGCTTTTATTTAATTACATGGAGTTAATTTATTCAGGGATTTTCTATTTACATATTCTACACCGTTTAAATGGGCAGCTCTTTATAAAATTTCTATTCATTCAATCAGCTAATTTTTTAAAGATCCTTGTGCTGTTCTTTTAATATGACAGGCTTTACTTTGAGAACAGACACAGATCTGGCCTTGATTGAAATGTGGCTTTGTTTTGAAGAGTGCTGGTTATAGTAAGTGGCTGAAGGTGCTCCGTTACAGTCAGATGACTATAAAAAAAGTATAAGCGATTTGTAGTATTATACCATTTTTGTTCCTACCCTATAAAATGTGACTTTGACTAATGGATCATTCAGCTCATAAGAGCCGACTCTTTTTGAAGACAAATTCCAGCATGGCGAAGAAGCTAAAAATATGTATCATTAAGATAAAAAGTTACAATGTCTCAGGGAGCATGAACATACCACCATTGATTGCTCGGATAGTTTGTACATTGCCCTTGCTATAAGGCCGGGAGAAGATTTGCATTCTAAACTGGCGAGGCCTGGCTTCCCTTACTCCCTTAACACTACTGCTACTGGCTGCGGAAGCTGTAGATAAGGTATAGATAAAAGTAATCAAAAGTAAAAGTTTGAAATAGTAAGAGATGGAAAAACGCATTTGTTTTATATGACTGTATTTGTAAGAGATATGTAAATATATATATATATATAAAGAGGAGAAAGGATCAGCAAAAAACAACAGATTATAAAAGTATATTTCAAGTGATACAGTCAAAGCAACCCGTTGACCAATCATGTAGCCCCAATTCAGATACTTATCAGATAGTGTTCAGGTCAGGGCGCCTCATTCGATAAATGAGATCGGATACTCCTCCAGGGCAGGAAACATAACACAACCAAATTATTCTTTGGAAAATAGGTTGATATTTATAAAAGTTGGTGGGACTCTCTCGATAATGTTAACATCTGGTTTTTATATCTGAGTTTATTTTATTGTATTTCATCACGCTCAAAAGGTCCATCAGGGTGTTTGTACAGATGCCATAAATCTAATAGCTGTGAATATGCAAGAAAGAATTAAAATTATTTAATGCATTTTGTTGCACCTATGTTTATCTAAAAAAACAAAGGAATTAAATATGCAATCAATGGTCACATTCTGACGTGAACCGGAGACACCCATAAATAAACAAGCTATCGTTTATCAGTCCTTCTGATATAAAAAAAGCTCGTCTTCTTTTCATCATTTCATCATTATTAATTGAACTTGAAAAAGCTACCCGTACGAATAATGGGGGGGGGGAGGGGATGCGTGGAGTACGTTTTATAGTCGCCAATAGCAGGATTTTATGTATATACATAGAAGAAGTGATTCGTGGTGCTTTTGATATTCTACTACGCGACTTCAGTTATAACTTTTATACAAGTTGCTATGTTGAAAGCAATTGAGTTCAGCTATTGAGTTTCCTTATCTTTTTACCCAGTGATTCCAAAAGTAAACGAAAGGCGTAAAGGTGGAACTATCGATATTTTAGCATCATTAGTAAAGTATCGTGACTGATTAATTCAGAAAAATATGACAATTCCGGGAAGTATTTAAAATCATAAGACCAGTCTTTTGGATGTTTCAATTGTCAAAGAAGGCTTGATATAATAGTGGAGAAAGTAATCCGGCTCGTTTTCGACCATTGTTTGTGATTAAGAACAAGTTTGTTTGTACAGGTCTCGACTTAACATGAAAAGACAAATTTGGCCGGTACTAACAAACTAAGGGAGATCCGAGTCACCCCCATATGAGTTGTGACACATACAAGAAAATAACAAGAAACCATATCACTTTTACATGTATCATTTCTTTGAATAGCACCATTATTTTATTTCTATTATTTGTTAGCAGATACATGTAAAACTAAAGAGGCTGGGTGGTGTTTACATTTAAAGCCCCGGTTTATATTGAATTAATGCCTTATGCTAGAACGGATAATTTTTTATTACATTATGGGGATATTTTGCTAGGGTTTAGATATATATATATATACAAAGTCTATACTCTTGGAAGAGCTATTTACAGGCGGATTTATTTAGTCCACTCAAAGGTCCTTGTGTTGTTCCTTTAATAATACGGGTTTCACTTTAACGATAGACACGGATCTGGCCTTGATTAAAATGTGGCTTTGTTTTGAAGAGTGCTGGTTATAGTAAGTGGCTGAAGGTGCCCCATTACAGTCAGACGACTAAAAAAAAAAAAAAAAATTGTCAGCGTCTTGGCGTTTTTTTCTTATCTTTGGGACTTACTCTATAAAAAGTAACCTTGACTAATGGGTCATTTAATTCATAGGAACCAACTCTTTTTGATGCCAAATTCCAACAGGGCGTAGAAGCTATAAATATACGATATTATTATTAGGATAAAGTTTATAATTTCATTATTAAATACATTACCACCATTAGTTGCTCTGATAGTTTGAACATCGCCTTTACTGTAGGGTCTAGAGAAGATTTGCATTCTGAATTGACGAGGTCTATTTTTCCATGCTCCTTTAACATCGCTACTGCTTGCTGCAGAAGCTGTAGATATGATATAGACAAAAGTAATCAAGAGTAAAAGTTTTGAGTAGAAATAGGTTGTGATGAACATTATTGATAGTATGTGTTTGTGATAATAATATATATAAAAAAAAGGAAAATACCAAGAAAAAACGATTGCCTTTTATATGCAAATGTATTTTAGGTAATACAATGACAGCGACTTAAAAAAAGGTTTTTTTATTTATAAAATAGAATCGACGGACCAGTAACAATTTTAGTCTGAATCTTATAATTAGAAACAGTTCCCAAGTAAGGTCTAATCTATTTGGACCTATGCGTTCGACTTTTTCACATGATTGAATTTCATAATAATACAGTAGTAATACTATGGCCCATTCATAGCGTATTTGACTTTTGTCTCTGCGGCAGGGCTTAGCATACTTTTCATCTTTTTTTTTATAAGCCCATCGTTTGCAGGACAAAGAAAAAAGTCTAAACTTGCGTGTGTCACGGTATACGATACAACAATGATGGCAACATTTTGCCGGGTAAAAAACTAAAAAAAAAAAACTGATGTCATGTCTGTACAACCTTAACAGACCTGCAATCTTTCGGGACAAAAAAATAAAAAAAATGACAAAAGGACACTTTTATTGAAACCCAATTGGATACTTTTTTGAAAGACATTTTGTCATTTTTCTAATCCTTGCGGTAAAATGGATTTAGTACAAGTTGTTCTTGATGTCATCTGTCACACAGACTTTAAGAGCTTTATTGTTGAAATCGTAACCTCGCACACCTTCGTTGTTTTAAATGCATCAAAATCCCTTGGTGACTATTATCATCGGCTAGTTTTCTTTTAAAGCTGCAAGCATATGTAAAAAAAAAAAAAAAAAAAAAAATAGTTGCTATCGACAGCTACACTATATTTATATTTGAAAGCATGAAGATGGCTAAACCAACATTATCGATTTTAATAATAATAACAGAGGATACTACATTTAATATGTTCATGTAAAATTCGCGCCATTATGCAAAAGTATAGCTCCCTGTTCTTTCTAAGACTCGTGCGCTCAAGCAACGAAGCAGTCCAAGTCGACATATTATATCGGTAATCTGAGACAGTTGATGCTAGTCGATTGTAAATTCTGTATCTTTATAAGTTTCCAGCAAAAAAAAAAAAAAAAAAAAAAAAAGTCGTCTAAAGCACTACTATCGATACAACGCTGAATGGTGGCCATTCTGGATCCAATATTTTCACGATGCTTGATTCGGAAAAACAGTACCAAAACAACTGCTTATCATCAGTCATCATCTTCCACAGTTGCTTGGCGATGTTTGACCCCCAAAGATGGAGTTCATCAAGACCGAAGAAGGAGTATCCCTGAAAGCCATTCAGCAAAGAAAATGGTGTTGGCTTTTTAATTCCAGCATTCTTTTGAACATGTATTTCAGTATCATTAGTATATTTGAATACAATTTCGCTACACTTTTTTTTCCTGGTCACATATAGCAGCACCTTATCACCAAGACGAATGCATCATTTTATTACCTTGTAAATCTTGGTTGTTCTTACAGGCACTACCATCAAAAACATCTTTGTAGGATCCAGAAGAAGATTGTTTTTCTTCTCTATAGGTGTTGATGTTGTCGATGTTACGGTGTTGAGACAAAAAATTTCCAAGTTGCTTCGCGAGAGATAACTGCGTATGAGTTTCTACATGTACACCTGTGGCATTATTGGTGTATCTAGCAGCCTTACAAGAAACATTTGGACACTCAGTCTGTCCTCTCTCTTGTTCATCATACACAAACATGTAACAGCCGTTACGACACATTTCGTACGTATCTGCGTCTACTCTGGATATTTGTTTGCTGGAGATTGCATCGCATTTGTAAGGTGAAAGCAAATGAAGGTGTTGTTCTATTAAAAAAATAATAAAATGTCTTAAATAAACAATTATTTGGATATAGCATTTATCAATTTACCGAGCTCAAGATCTGATATATAATCATTAAATGCTGCAATCAATTCTTCTGAGGCAGTTTTTGATACTGCCCGCTTTCTCATGATGTTTCTTATTTTCAAACTGACTTTTTCAGTCAAATCAAGAGGTCTCGTGCTGCCTTATGTAGAAGTATCAACTAGTTTTTGAACGAGTTTGTTGATAAAACATAAGTTATATAAAATTGGGACGGGTGTAACCAGATTGCCAGAATTGACTGAACTTTTTTTAGCGATTTTTTATCGCTGCTTTTTTTCCCGTCATCAAAGCCTCTCAAGATCTAAATGCATTTCTTGTAATTCTCCAGCAAACGCAAAGTTGTCGGTTTCATATTCGCGCTTCATAGATTTCTCATCGTACGGCTCCCATTTCATATACACATTTCCAAAAATGTTGCCGTTGTTGATCTGTAAATTTCGAAAGTATCTTTAAGACACTACAGTGTTATGACTTGGTCGCTTATAGGATTGTAATGATCGCTGGACTCTATAGATGCCGATGAGGCTTGATGAGTTTTTCGATTCAACTCTTTCGATATATTTAGGAAAATATTGTTCCATTTTTATTTAAGAAAGTGCCGAAAGAAGCAGGTTGGACTTCCTTTTTACTGCTTTTAACAGAAAGTCTTAAAGCTGAAATCTGAAATCCACTTGAGTAGATCTATTGAGCTCTCAAAGGCAGTAAACCAGCGACGATCGAATAAATATTTTTTCGTACAAAAGCCACACGTCTGAAGAACGGTGTGCAGTAATAAATGAAAAAATTGAGTTGGAATAACTAAACGAGGAGAAAACTGTTTATGACTGGATAGTCGACCAATCTTGTGGTATCTTCGTTTCGGTTAAAGGAACACCTTCTGAAAATGAATTTTCAATAATGCAACCAGATACTTCCCAACACGGTTCTAAAAAGGGAATGCAGCTGGTAAGTGGAAGTGAAAAATGACCAATTGGGTTTCAATTGAAATAATGAACTAAAGGACACCCTGACAAAACGAAATGTGTGCATCCATGTTGCACAATCCATCGTCATCTTCGAATCACTACATTTTTTTACTCTCTGTTGCATGGCCTAGCATGACTATTTATTTAGTGATGCAATACTCGAACTACGTGTCATTTCTTTAAACTTTATTTGGAAACTATAAATATATTTTTTAAAGGTTCTTTAATTACGATAATAAGGGTTTACACAATGCAACTGAGGTGTGTAAAACCAATGTATACGCCGAATCCTTTAATAGAGTATCCACATTTAGGCGGAAAATTCCCTTCAAACTAAAATAAAACATCATGTTTGTTATTGTGCCCGAACATCACAAACAGAGGCTTACCGTAAAGGAATATATAAAAAAAGATTTGCATTTTAAAATAGATGCGATTTCCATAATAAGCGGGTGATGGAGGCATTTCTTATTTAACAAAATCTCCTTTCTTCTGTAGCCAATTGTTTATCCACGCTCTAAAAGGTTATGACAAGAATAGACGCTTGAGGATACACAAACTTTTCTTTTGTCGGTAAAAAGGATTGTCTTAACTTATCAATCTCGGAAGCATAAAAAATATATTGTGGTTAACGCATTACATCGTTTCTGAATATTGGTCAATTACCATGCAGATACGGATGCTTACGTCGTTACATTAGTTCTAGAAAAAAATGATTTTATAAGGAGCTGAAAGTTTATTTCCAAATACCTGATAGTAGAGTACAGCAAAGCTATAATTCCCATAGTATTGGGCCGACTTTTTTAAAATTTCCCAATGTAGTGCGTAGGGCGATTAAAGAATCAACACGTTACTTCTGTATATGATACGCTAGGTTGGTTCAAAAAATGCACTATCTAAAATGAATCAAAGATTTGCAAATATGACATCAAAATATGATGAGATAATACCACTGTGCTATATTGAGAAGATTACATAGCTTCCAAGAACCTTCATAATCAATACGGGATATAATGTTCTCAGGAGATATTGTTATAATTGTAGATAAGCACAAGGCATAAGACCATTGTTTATAAGTCAAATTGTGACATTGTAACGTAAATAATGACCCAATCAATCCTTTGGTCTTTGTTATGGGCATAAGTGAGTTCTTTGTTAAAACACTAGCCTTTGTAAGCACTAATTTTTTTACTCGTAAAAAAATCATGGCCCTCCACAAAGATTATTGGTTTATAAGACTTTTTTTGTGAAACGTGTATTCACTAAAGCAGCGCTTTCGTGTGCGGTTTTAATTTGCATTTTTTTCTTTCAGCTCACGTAATTAGGTTCGAAGCATTCTGTTTTTTTACAATAATGGCGTTTAAGTCAACAGTACTTTTCAACACTCTATGTTTTCTTTTTATTATCGAAACTGTGTTTGCATTTAATTTTAAATCTCTTATATTTGGGGAGACAGATCAGGAGAACATGCCTTCATCTACATCTGCAACATTTGGCACACCAGCTCCAGACTATATCAAATCAACTAGATCCGGTAAGAATACATAAATACTAAGATATGTTATGTAAGTAAGCAGCTGCTAATAAAGGTTACTGAAATCGTAGATACGCCATGTAAAGACTACATTTGCGAAGACACTGGAGTTTGTGTTAAGAAACCTATTGATTGCCCTTGTCGTTCAAGTTTAGATAAAAAATGCATGATTGGTGACTGGTACATTTGCATTAACAACCACGAATTGTGTGAGGAACTGTAAACCACCATTACTATTTAAAGTTGATTTGAGACCTAATAAATAGAGATATACAAAAAATGATAAATTACGGTGCTTTCTTGTATATATTGCGCTGTCTTTTTTTTTTCACCCTTCCTTTTTTATATATTTATTTTGTAACTTATTTATCTTTATGCCTTCTGAAATTACATACAAAGATATTTTGCTGTATAAAACAGAGACTTGTAGGAACTGGGATGAACGAGGCATGTGCAGGTAGGATTGTAGCTTGATAGACCCAATGCGGCTTCTAACAATCTGGTTAGATATGGTAAACGTTGCCGCTATGCTCATGGTCCAGAAGAGTTAAGACCTATTTCTCGATCAAATCAGTACAAAACAAAAACATGCAAAGCTTACCATGAAGGTGGTTCTTGTCCGTATGGAATTCGTTGCACTTTTATCCATCACACTATTTCTGATAAAACATCCATCCAAAAAGGACCCTCAAATTCAAGAGTATTACCAGTTGCTACAAACCAGAATAACGTGTGGAACTCGATGCTCGGTTTATCAAGCACACAAGACTTTCAAAGTAACCGCAACCGTTTCACGCTAAACAACATAATGTTCCAGTAATTATACATACCAAACCCTTATTATCTTGGCAGCGCAATGAAATGCTTTGTTATATATATATGTATATATATAAATGTGCTGTATTATTATTATGAATCTATATTTTATTGTACCTTATTTATCGCTGTAATGAAAATAAAATTGCTCCTTTAAAAACGAAATTCTGCTTTTTTGAGAGTGTCATTTGTCATTGCAATAAAAATAGTCATTATATTTAAAAATCTTGCATGTCTTAAGAGCTGAAAGTGAATGTATTACTACTACATTTTTTCTTGACAACATTTCTCTAAAAGAATAAATCTTATCATTTATTCTACGAAATAGATACACCAAATATATAAATTGACATATGATGGTCATTAGTTGACACCTGCGGATGCTTGGTGATGGAAAAAGCCTTGTAGTATAGATAAGGTACAGCGGTCACACGAGGCTGCTGGGTCTGGGGGACTACTCCGCTGGTAAAAACCAATATAACTGGACGTAATGATAATACAGAATTGCCTGTATTTCTTGTTTCGAGTAGCTACCCTAACGCAGCTACCCTTTAATCTTGTGCTGACACCTGATACTTAACTACCAATCACCACTATTAATCTTAGTTTTTTTCATTAAACCTACCTATGTCTTTACATAAATAATATAACTCGCGTCATTAGAAACATCAGATAAAGATATACTATACATTAGGACAAAAATTCTTTTCAAATATAGTTTTTGAGAGTTTGATTGTTCCTTGTGAAAATTCTATGCAAACTTCGAATTAAATATATACAATTTCTTACAAAGACGCCATTGATAGCTTCTTTTGTGTAGTAAAGAAATAATTGCAGTTAATATAAAAAATGGTCCGAATTCCCTGGTGGATTAAAATACTTGAGGTAAGATTTGGACTAGATTCAGACATCTTGTAGATATATCAGTTAATATTGTTATTCTCAAAAACGGAAAGACCATCGCCTGGAAATAAATACACGAATATCTGATAAATTAGAAAATACACTGGAACCTGGCCCATTGCATCCTTACCCGAGCCTTTTATCATTAGTGTGGATGCAGATTTTGGATCAGTAAAGGAAACATCCTGTTCTAAATTCTTTCATTTGTCAAAAAAAGAAAAATGTTGATATGTAATTTGACAGCTGTCTTCAACGTAACCAAATTTTCGTGACTGCTGAGTTTGATTTGATCAAATAAATGGGGATTTGTGTTTGTCAACCCAGGTTGCCCTTGCTCAAATTTTCTTACATTACACAGCTTACAAATGGGAGCACAGACATCAAAAGTTGCAAGAAAGTTGCCCACTAAAGCACGCCCAGAAACATTAAAAAATGTGCCGACCGAATCTCCAACGACGCTTGCATCTACTGCTCCAGCCTTTGCAGGTATTAATGTATTTATGTAAAATGCATAATCTTCTAAACACCAGTCATAGAATCGAAGACAGAACTCATTGAAGAGGACGGACGCGATCCTCAATTGCATGAAAAATTGAAATCGTTGGGTCCTGTCACCATTCAACCTACAGTGACAAAAATGAGAACCGTAAGGTTAGATCACATAGTATGGTTAACAAATCTAAATTTGCATATTTATAGTCTGATACCATGTTGGGCATTATAAAAAAAAGAAACGAAGCAGAGCAGAAAGAGATTAAAGGATTGACTGTATCTGACGGTTTGATTTCCATCGATTCACTATTTACCCTGTTGGAACAACGCAAACGATTAAATCCTGGAGAGATTGATAAGCCGGAAATCCGTCAAGCCTTATTAAAAAAATATGAAATCGACGAACCCACATTATCAACTTTATTAAATAACTATAATACGATGTCAATAATGCCTCCCGCGATTGATGATAAAGAAGAAAGACGTGTCAGTGTATGGATCACCGACAAGGTGGATTGGGAAACTCAGGTGCGAAATGTCCATGAGCGTAACGAAAAAATTAAAAAGGAACGACAAGAGGCAATCAAGGATAATAATCGTGCGTTGAAGCAAGAGGGTGAAAAAGAAGATCAAAAATTGAAGGATCTGTTTGATGAAAGTTATTAATACACAACAACAAATAAATATCGGATTTCAAATAGATGTACAGTGGGACATGAACGTAAAAGAAAAGGCAATTATATTTTGTTGCAATCATCTTTTATAACTTCACGGAGAATTTAGTCGAATCTTCTCATGGCTACGCTAAGTTGGCTTACATTAGAAAAATGAGATAAAGGTTTTCTTTTTAGACAGATGAAAGACAGCTGTCGATTTAAGTAAAAACCGTACTTTGGCATGGTAAGAGAATATCAGTATCATATGTTAGGATAATTGGAGACTGCATAAGAATGTCCGATCCTTCACCATTTTACCTTATTGCCGTGTATTTAGTAAAATCCCAATATGGCCTGTCTACTACAACATACCTAATACATGCAAATAAATTAATGTATCTTTGATGTTTGACAGTTGTAAGCCTTTTTGCTATTGGTACGTGCATTTTTTTGTTTGGAATATGCCTAATAATTTAAATAAAGCTATATCTTATCTTTTAATTATTCACTACAGGCATCACTTTCATTGATAGAGGGAAACCCTGTCATGATTGCCAGCATATTTCTTGATAAACCGTACTATATTTGTTAGTTTAGCGTTTAAGAATGAGAATGCACGCCCATACGCTTATTTTAAAGATAAACGTAGTAGCGTTATTGACAGCCCTGAGAGGTATATGTGCGATTCTGCTTTGAGTATAATGATATCAACATAGAAGTATGGCGCAGGTTTAAACGATTTCAAATTATCATAACAATGATCTTTATTTATGTTATCCCGAATATAGAAGACCGTTGTAAGGTCTTGATTTCTGAATATACACCATTTTAAAATGTACCCCGCAATTGTTTTTTTTTTCCGTAATTTATATCTAAAACGACAATCCACGACATCACTAAATGTGCTCTTCTGTTTCATAGTGACAAAATATTCCAATGAGGAACACATAACATACTCCGCCCTAGCTATGATTGACCGGTTGTAAGATTTAAACTTGTGGGGCCAGGTGAGGCTAATGGATCAACAAATGCTGATCTATGGTGGTGATCCATCGATGTTTTGCTCCTGAAATAAACGTATATTTATGTTTACAAACCCCTTCACAAACGGGATTTGAACTAAAACAAAAAAGTTTTTTTTTTTTTTTTTTTTTTTTTTTTTTTTTTTTTAAATTTCGAATATCTAGGCTTTTAACGCAATATTTGGGCGTCTAAGGTAGACAAAAAACGTTAATCTTCTTTATTTTTTCGATTCGATTTTAGTTCAAAGACATTCTAACTTCTTAATGCAATGTATGCAACGATTTGTAAAATATTCCCGTTGCAAGGTATGCTTCAGATGGCGGTTTTTCAAAAGAAACAGTCTAGAATCGTGTATGTGTCACTAGAATGAGTATAAAAAGTCTTCATCACTCACACACATCTACCTTCCTTCTACTTTTCCTTTTTTTTTACTCTAAAAAAAAACTTCCATGAACGATAGCAATAATACAAATCAAGGAATGGAGGCCTATAGTGACTCTGTACAAAATACCCTAGTGATCAATGATTTAGCAGATATCGGTAGTACTGTGTCGTCTCCAACCAGCTCTGTCAAAGAAAATGGGTACACCCCTACCTTTGACGATGCAGCATGTGCCAAAACTGAAAAGCCGAACCATGAATACCGTATGTATAAAGGGGATATAGATCATAAAAGTAATGACGTCTGACCTGTCTTTCTTTTTATTTTTCTCACTTATTAGAGCGTAGCTGCAACGATCCCGAATTCGGAGCCAACGAACCATCTATTGCTACCGTCTTTGAGGAGACTGACGGTGGCTACGGTTGGCTCGTGATTCTCGGGACATTCATGGTTCAGGTCACAAGTTTTGGCCCGGCTGCATGCTGGTAAATCATTATATTTCTATTGCGATTTTTTTTTTTTTTTTTTTTTTTTTTTTTGAGACTATGTTCTGCACTTGAATATTGTTATTTTTTTTTGCAGCGGAAAGAGAAAACAAATGGGGGGCTCTCGTTGTGTTATTCTCATCTCTAAGAAAAAAAAAAGTTTTTTTATTGTTATGATAGAGCTAGAATTCTAACTCTTTTTCGACGTTTGATTTTTTATAATGAATAGGGGTAAGTTTGGTGTCACTCATATAAATTCGCACGCTTCTTTTTTAATATTTTTGTACCACAGGTATTATGCAGGACTATTATGATGTAACCATGTTCCGAGATACAGTTGCCAATTCCCAATTCCAATTGAGTTTTGTTGGTACATTACTAGAGATCTGTGTAAATTTGATGGGTCCTCTGGCACAATTAATTGTAGCAAGGTTCGGTACAAGGACGGTTTTGATCTTGGGTACCATTATGGCCACTTTGGGTCTTGAACTAGCAGGATTCAGTACTCAGGTAAAAGTGAAAGGGAAATATGTATAAATGTAATGATTGTTAAGAAGTTGTTTATAGATTTGGCATCTTTATTTAACTCAGGGTATTTTATTTGGCTCTGGTGCTTCTTTCCTCTATGTTGTAAGTTATCAAAGTTTGTATAGAAGTGGACGCTTTATCTGATGCACAATTTATTTATTAGACTGCCATGGGAGTAGCCCCACTTTGGTTCAATAAAAGAAGAGGACTAGCTTTAGGTTTGGCCTCAGGTGGATCTGGTATTGGAGGATTGGTTTTACCATTTGTCATTACACCTATCAATAAGAATCTAGGCGCCCCATGGTATGTTCTACCATTCGTTTAGGTTATTAAACTATATGCTAATTTGTTTCCGATTTTTGTTTTCAGGACCTACCGAATTTTAGGTTTTATTTGCCTTGCTTGTAATATCATTGCCTGTATTTTTGTCAAAGCTAAGAACCCTGCTAAAAAAATGAAGGGAGGAAAATCTTTGAGGTCCATCTTCCAAATGGATGTTCTTAAAGATAAAAACTTTTTGTTATGGTGCTTTGCCTCGATTATTGGCCTTAGTGGCTACTTCATTCCTTATTTTTTTGTCCCAGGTTAGTTTTTCTTTCTTTCTTATTCAATACACCTTACGTTCCAAGTATCTATGTGATTACTAAACTATCTATATTGCAGCTTACGCAACCAGTATCGGTCTTACGGCTAGTCAAGGTTCTACATTAATTGCCGTTATGTCCGCATCCAATTTTATTGGTCGAATTATGGTTGGGTAAGTGCATGAGGGCAGCGCGTCTGTTACATGTGTGTAATTCTTACAATTGTATTATTTTTAGTTATATCGGTGACCGTATTGGCAGATTGAACTCCAATATCATTTTCACTTTCGGAAGCTCTTTTAGTACGTTATTTGTTTGGACATTTGCAAACAGTTTTGGAGCTCTTATTGCCTACTCCGTTTTGTTTGGTTTCTTTTGTGGTGCCTATTTTGCTATGAGTAAGTCTCATTTTAATAATATCTCTATATTTTAATGTTATTAAATTGTATTTTTTTTAGTGACACCTATTACAGCTGCTATTTTAAAACCGGAGCAATATTCCACTGGTGTATCCATGCTTTTACTTTTCAACGTAATTGCTATTTTTGGTATTACTGTAGCTAGTGCAATCGAAGCTGCAGTCGATGCAGAACCATACCTTACTTACAAGATGTTTACCGGTGTTGTCTATCTTGTCAGTGCCATTCTTTTAGTTGTGCTTAAAGTACGATTGACAAAAGGATTTTTTACTAGAATTTAAAAAAAAATCAGATAATAAAAACTTTAGAATATACAGAATGAGTTTGTGTAAAATAAAGGGAGGAGAAAGTATCTTTTGAGTACAAATCTTGGATCGCACAGATTATACCTGATATAATAATCGAAACTTTCCACGTTACATTTTTATTGTACAAACAATATGTGTCACAGTCGTCTACCAACAAATTGTCAGGACACACTGCCTTTTGTAGAACTAAAAAAAATAATCATGAGATTTGCCACTTTCGTACACTGGATTTTTTAGGATTTTTTTTTGAGACACTCGGAAACGTAATAATTTATCAATCATACACTCTGCCATAAAATAAACATAGCTTTGGAAGGACTTGCTTAAGAGAAATTTAGCGAGGCTATAAATCTAACCTAAAGTGTTTGCAAAATACAGTTCGTATATATAAAGTTACAACATAAAATAATGAGGTGAAATAAATAATGATTATGGACTGCTTGGCAAATATAAATTACTAGTAGGGAGTGACTCCCTTATACAATAGACTCTTCCATATCAGCCATGTCACATACAGTGTGTAGACCAATTAAATAAAGAGTTAACTAAGGACACCATGAATAAAGCCCTGCAACCCCCCTTTTTTCTCCAATCTAAACTAGAGTAAACAGTTCAGATAATGTTTATAAATTATGCCGTCATTTGATTTATTTGTTTATAATCCGAACCTATTTTAAGAAATGTATAATCACGCATGATGATAAGATGCTTGTAATTAGAGTTTAAGTAGCTTAATTTATATATATATATACGTTTTTATCTATTATAATTGTTTTAATCAATACGTCCTCTTAGTAAAAAAGATAAGAAAAGAAGAAAACACTTGACCTTCACTCTTACGCTGAGTTTACATTCAGTAAAACAACTTTTAAGGGCTTTAATAAGGTGGGTGGATAGACATACACAGACAGGAAATGATGTGTTTGCCATGAAATAAAAATTAATAGTAGCCGAGTTAGTGATACAAGCATATGAAGAAAAGAATGATTAACAAAAAAGCCAATATTTGCTACTGGCGGTAGGTTGAGATATTTCAGATGACTGATTGGAATATTTTTCACATTATGCTGACTTCCAAACAATTTTAATCACTTCCTTTGCTTAGACCATTAAAAAACCCGCGCAAGATACTCTCATTATTAGAAATCAACCCACAGCTCATAATCCCTCCCCAGTACTTTTTTATACTTCGCATTATAGACTATCGAAATCATATCATATTATGATAAAAACACGCTTTATAGAGGAAGCTTGTTAAGTATGGACTTGTAATATTAACATAATATTCAACAGCCCAAAAATATTTCTTATGACGCGAAGAAATAATTGAAATTCATGCAAGATCCTCCCACACTTTTATAAGAGAGGTTCGCTCAATATATTTGAATTTCATTTAGTAAATGATGCATAGGTCTTCCTATCGAGCATCGTCTTCAGACAGAACCCATTATAGATCATATTCGACGTACCCTATCTAAAAAATATGTGAACGTTTATTACTTTTTGATTAATAGAGATCACTTATTCTGGTTGATAAAACCATAGTTT
>JAEPRD010000233.1:0-35771 GCA_016758985.1 Mucor saturninus | reverse complement strand
ACTGATTTCTAAATCTAATTCTACCATTTCCCAGTTTGCGGGTAAATAGTCAATTCGATCTGCGCAGGAAAAATCTTGAAGTAATAATTGAATATAAAAAGGACCTCTATTTTTATCATGACAAACTTGCCAACTTATAATAAAGGATTATAGAGTCTCATTTCTTTACTTGCTTTATTTTCCAATTTACATTTCCCTTTTTATCCTCAATTGTCACACCATTGATTCAGCTTCTTAAAACTACACCTTATAGTGAATAGTAAAACTTGGCCAAGCGCAATCAACATATGTATACCTAAAAATCATGTAAACAAGGCGTAAATTGTTTGTCTCTATCTCTCGATCCTGAACTGTTTATGCAAGCACAGATAAACAGAGATACTTTTTTTTTCATTTTTCTTCTCATAAATAATCGTATTCGCACTTCTTTTAGTCAATTCTTATTTATTTATTTTTTATTAGTATTATCAAGCCAGATTGAAATCTATTCTTCTCATAGATTTTTTTGAGACACTAATAAAGGATCTTTATTGACCGGAATAGCTTCTTTGTAATTATTGCGGATGCTTACTATAGTGACTACTGTACGGTCTTGTGATGGACGCCATCAGTACAATTATTATTGTACTGAGATTTAATCTCATATGAATATCTGTTTAAGAGAGAAGCTTATACAGATCAAGTGTTTATATCTTCTCCATTACGACACTAGACGTTCAATTGAATAACAGAAGTGACAGACGCGTCGCACAAAGATTTGACGCCAGAAGACAAAGTAAGCGCGAAAAAGAATTAATGAAGGCGTCTCCAAATGCAAGTAAGTACAATGCAAGAAAGCAGCAAAAAAATCTCGAATCGCTGCTACAACCCCCCAGTGCTTCTGTAAAGCCGCATCCAATTGTCCCTTCTTGGGATACGTCTAGTATAGCTATGGAGTCACTCGTTCACCAACACTCAACAAAAAAATCAATCGGACCTTTTCTTATAAAAGGACCTCAAAAATAATTAATAAAATCTTTAATTCATCTTCTACTATAATGTGATTCAGTCTTATCATTCTTAGTCGACAAATTATAGTCTGGTGCTCATTATATACGAACTCTCATCTTACTCTTTATCTTTATTTCACGTTACCGCTTTTCACTTAAAAAAGCCAGTAACAACACACATAGGATATTACAGTGACAAACAATGATATTTCCAACATTTTATATGTTTCTATAAAATTAATTGGCGGAACCCATTTGTGTTATCATTTCAATGTTTTAATAACAGAGAGTATAGTCTATGATGCCAGGCTAGTCGGGGAACTTCATAAACCCTATTAATTCGGAGATGGTACAAGCATTTCAAATAAAAAGTTGAATTTTTCTAATGTCAATTTTAGAACCCTTTCAGTACGTTTTTTGAAAAACTGTAATAAATGTTATTATAACACAATGTTATAGGCATTTTAAAAACGTTGCGAGTAAACACATTTATTTATAAAAGTATTTCAGAATTGGAAGTTTTAAAAAAATTATTTTAACTTTTGGTATATAATCATTTAAAAAGTGGCAAAATCATCAAAAAAGCCTTCTTGGCTCAGTTGGCAGAGCGTCTGCCTAGTAAGCAGAAGGTCATCAGTTCAATTCTGATAGAAGGCATTCATTTTTCAATATTTTTATGTTTCGTCGGACGTTGATGACGTTTTTTCTCTCATTTCTGTGGAACTTTTTTGTTTTTTTAGTTCAGTTTCATACGATTACTTGAATAAAAATGTAAATAATCCAATTCTTTATTATCTTTTAAGAGAAAAGTGACGTAAAAGTAAGGGGATATTTCGTACGTGCTTAATGTATTAAATCACACTTTTAATAAAATAAGGTGTGTTAATTTTAATTGTGATCTTCTTGCGATTTTAGGCAGCAGGTAATGCGTATGATGTTGAAAAGTAGTTCAAAAACAAACTTCTATTAATATTATATCATTGCCAAGAAATAATCAGAAAAATTTTTAACCAAAATAATAATAAAAAAAGGCGCCAACATTTATTTCTGTTTGATTTGACAACAGTTGTATTTAATCGAAAGTAAACATAAAACTTTTTTTGTTATCATCAACAAATCAATATTTATTTCTCAATGAAACTCGATTTGAAACTGGTATGCTTACAGTTGGTTAGCACCTATCCTTGTGTATGCACCTCTTTCTAGATTAATACCAAAAAGTACGTTATTGTCATATCTAAATCAAGCAATGCACACATCCTCCCCCTTCTGGATCATGGCAAAGCCACAAGCTGCAGAGCTGAGAGAAAATAAATAACATTGCCTCATCAAGGGGTTGGGAGTAAATCAGTATAGCTAAAATAGGGAATACAATGATGTAAAATTTATGACAGTGTACTGTCGGGCTGATTCAAAAAAAGAAAAAGAAAAAGTAGAGGCTAGCTGGAAAATGATTGGGCAATTTGTTATGATTGTTCTTATTTTTCGACATAAAAATAAATCGAAGGGAAATTGATGGTAAAGGGAGGGAGGCTACTTGTAGATCTTTTTATTTCAGATATTGCAACGGATGACGCGACTAATTACAGAAAGCCATCAAATAGGATCAATGAGGCGGTAATTGTTAGCAACATTGGCTAACCAAAATATTAACGTTACACATATAACTTGAAAAAGGTTTAAAGCAGAGTATAAATAAACTTTTTTCTCTTTATTCGATGGCATACACAAATTGCGATGTGTACTTTTGGATTGCGTGTAATTGGACGTATCAATGAGTTGAATTTCATGCAGACAATTCTAGGAGACTTGATACATGATATAAAGCATTAAAGAAGGAATAC
Organism: Mucor saturninus; assembly: GCA_016758985.1. Classification (NCBI taxonomy): domain Eukaryota; kingdom Fungi; phylum Mucoromycota; class Mucoromycetes; order Mucorales; family Mucoraceae; genus Mucor; species Mucor saturninus. The sequence goes on along the minus strand of JAEPRD010000233.1, from coordinate 32,938 downwards.
AAACCCAGCAACAACCTTTTTTTAGTTTTGAACAACGACCTTCAATAAAAACGTCAATGCCAAAAGGTCTAGATCGGGTTTAAAAATATATGTCAGGTGGGAGTGATATGAAAGAGTGAATATAAATACAGTGATGCTATATTTATAACATTGAATTGAGTTTAGATTTAAAGAAAATATAAATATAACTCGGAAAAGTATTTTATTCTTTTTTCTTTTATTGTACATTTTTTTCAAAAAAAGAGCAGAAATGTCTTATCTAAGCCAACCATCATGTTTAAACAAGAGAAAAAGAGGCGAGAAGAAAGTGAGATTTGATGTGGAACAACCGGTAATTATCAATACTTATTCGTCACTAGAATACGACCGTGGATCTATTTATTCAGCACCAATTCAATATCGAATTAATCCCAATATTATACCCAAAGGCCCTGTGCTGTCATTAGAAATACCAACTTCACCTTGTGATTCGGAAGCCAGCAGTCCAGAGACAGAACAAGAACAATATTCCCCTACTTCGCCCAAAGATAAAAAGAAAAAGAAACCAAGATTAACGGTTGATACAAGTGTTTGCTCGGATGATGGCCCATTGTTTTTCACCAAATTATCAACAAACCATGTCAGGCACAATGACGACAACGAGAAAGGAGAAGAGGATGATACAATGAATGACTACCTAATTCCTATTACAGCACAACTTTATTAATTAGATCAGTTTTATCTTACCTACCTACCCCCCTCCCCACCACCCTCACTCACTGTTAATATTTCGCCATAAAATATATATATATGTATAAAAATAGAGTTTCTGTGCATTTATATGTGACCACAAACATTCCAAATCTAGTGTTACCATAAAATAACTATTCTCAAGACAGACGAACTACTACAGTTATATTCTTTTTTATCAGACGCCATTGTCTGTAGATAAATGAGACTGCTCGAAATGAGAATCGCAACAAAGACACACAGACCTACTCCATTGGGAAGGGTCATGTTACTTTTTACAAAACTTGAATATTAGCATTTTCCAAGACAAAATCTTAAAATAGAAGGGAAACTAGCCCTTCTTGTGCATGACCGGATCACCTCTCAACCGTAGCCACGGGTCAGAGAAAATTCACAAACAAAAATGGCTGCGGAAAAAGGACTACCCTTACTGCTCCTCTAAATATGATCGAGTCACAATAAGCGAGTATCCTTTGTGGTTTGAGATCTTGTATATATGCTACGGATTTATCAATGCGATTTTTATTTTTTATTTTAGCCAGGCTTACGTCACTTGTGACTGAAGGCGCTTCTTTAAAAATAAAAAAAAAATCATTCAAAAAAATAAACGGGAAACGCCACCTATCTTTTTTTTTTCTTTCTTCATTTCGTACCTTTTTTTGTACATTGAAAAAAAAAAGTATATATCTTTTTTTTTTTTCAATTTAAGGGTAAATAAATTAAATAGTCGCTATTTTTTTGGCGCTTTTGAATTTTGTTGATATAAAAGAGAGAGAGATTAAGAATAATCGTACTCATTTTTTTTTACGGTCACTCTTTCAAATAATTTAGATTAAGACACTATCAGACGTATATATATAGGAGGTAATATTGATCCTGCAAAAAAATAAATAAAAAAATTAATCCCATTCCCGTCTTACAGAAGAATAGCAATGGCCGCCGACGAAGTAAAACCTAAAAGGCCCATGATTTAATTATTTAATATATATTTAATTTGATTTTTTTTATTCTATTCTAGCAGGACGCATGTAATATTTGTGAAGGTGACAAATCCACTACTAAAAACCCCATTATTTTTTGCGACGGCAAAGGATGTAATTTGCCTGTGCACAAAAGTAAAGTTTAATTTCGTGCTCCTTTTTCCATTTTTTATTTAATGATCTTTTCTAGTTTGTTACAATGTGCAAGAGGTGCCTGAAGACGATTGGTATTGTCAGCGATGCGAAAACAAAAAGAGAAAAAAAGCGACAGTAAGTTTTCTAACTACGCATTTCTCACTTTGTTTTTTTTTACTGATCATTTTGGTAATATAGATCATTGTTTGTTGTCCTATTCAGACAGGTGCTGTAAAGAAAACAACTACTGCTGGAGAATACATGCATGTCGTATGTGCCATGTGGAACAAGAACATCAAGAATGAAATTGAGCCCTATCCCGTCACAAAGACTTTACTAGACAAAGACGTAAATACCCCTCTCATCCATAGATTGATTGTTTATTGATCCCTTTAAAATCTATTAGACTTGTCATTACTGTTCGCAGAAAAAGGGAGTTTGTATTCGTTGTGAAGAGCCAAATTGTACAACGTAAGTAAAAAAATTGTCATGTTTGTTACAACACTTTCTCAAACATTCTCCCAATCGATAGTCGCTTTCATGCTACGTGCGGCATCAATAACAGTGTGATCCCGCCTTCTTCTTCTGTACCTGCTAATTTCATTGCAAAATGTAGTGACCATTTAACAGTTCGGTATCGTAAAAAAGCTCCCAAGGGTAAACGCCGTCTTCGTAGAAATGATTCGGAAGATGACTCGGAAGACGAAGAAGATGATGAAGAGGAAGACTCCGACGAGGAAGAAGAGGAAGAAGATGACGAAGAAGATGAATCGGAAGATGAACGACAAAAGATCATTCGAAAGACTCATAAAACTAAATCTGTATCCGCGATTCCTACCAAGAGACGCGCTTCACCACAATCGTTATTCCCAGAAGATCAACACAGTTCCGATGATAATAAGCAGGACAATGATAACCATGGCAACGACGATGACGATGACGACGATGATGATGATATGGGTACAGCTTCTTCCGCAAAATCCAAATTCAATCTATTTGGAAATAAGTCATCACATAGTAATATAAATAATCACTCTTCAATGCATGTCACACCGAGTTATAAAGAAAGATTAGAGGCGAAAAGAAAGAAGTCTGCCTTGGAGTCAAGACCTTCATTATCAGACGACCGAAGACCTCTTACAGCCACACCTCCACCCTTGGTTACACCAAAACAAAAGTTGCCAAATAGAGCACACCTTGCCTCTTCTTCTTCTAATAATAATACGATGACTGGTACAAGACCAGGTAGTACACCGCCCACACTAACAAAGCGCTTTTCAACAGGCCCTGGCATTATTAAATCCATTGACGAGGTTAGAGAAGCAAAAAAGAAAAAAAAAAAGAAAGAAAATTAACATGGATTATCTTGTTTATATATCAACTAACTCCATTAGTTTATTTTAGCTTCAACGCTGGAATGCGCCTTCTACTAACACAACACTTCAACATCCCCAACCCACTACACCAAATGCTATTCCAACCACCTCATTTTTCGAAAATGAAATCCGGAATACAGGGTAAACAAAAAAAAAGACAGTCCGCTTTTTTTTTTAATTTAATTAATCACACACGTTTTTATTTTTTTATTTTTTTTATTTTTAAATTATTAGACAAAGAAAGCCGATGGACTGGAAATCAATGAATGTCGAGAAAGAAGAATTAGCACGAGTCAAGGAAGAGAATCGACGATTAACAGAGTTCAAAAGAGCCGTGTCCGAAGTTTTGAGTGCATTAAATGTACCTGTGCCAGCAGGCACAACGCCCGATGTCGACCATGTCGAAAGCTACGTTGCTCAATTACAAACAATTTTGCGACGCGTAGGTCCCATTCGTGAGCAAGAACGCATTCAAATTCAAGAATGCGTTAAAAGTGTTGGTCATAACAACACGAATCAATAGTCTTTGCTATTTTAAAATAACTATTCCCTCTCTCTCTCTCTTATAAATGTATATAAACATTTTTTTTTTTTTTTTTAGTAGTTAAAAGACCTCTCTCACCCCAAACACGCACACTATTTAGAAGTATAAAGTTTTTTATTTTGTAAAATGATACAATAATAAAAATTCACACACGCACCCAATTTTAACAGCATGAAAAAAATATTATGAGGACCCCTCGAATATGTGTTTTAGGTTTCACAAAAAGTGAGATTTCTGTGATCAACATTTGTTTATTTCTGTGTAACACCATTTTCAGCTTTTTGATATGCCCATGTTCACTTGCATGGACTGTGTAAGAATGCATGCACACCAGAAAACACTACATTTCCTTTTTTTTTAAAATGGGGAGCAACAAGTAATAATAAAAGTATCCCAATTGAACGTACTCCTAATTATGGAATCTTGTTTTTACTGACCAACAAATCATTAATATTGTTACTAACCTACCAAGAAACTCTCATGTTTTCAAATCAAATAATGGTGCCAACAACATTTACTGATGTATTTATTACATGGTACTACGGAACGCTTTAAAGCCTAAACTCATCAAAACATCATTGAGAGATTATCACACAATCTTCATTGTAACAGATATATTTGTATCGTTATCCCTCGTTAAAATACTTCCAAATTTTTGGGTGGCAGAGTTATAGTAGATATAATTGAGTATGATGACAGAAGTATCTCTGAGATTACTTACATGGTAGCCTCCTTTGAGTAAATACAGGTGCCCTGAGGGCGATATGAGGTTTTTGTGAAGGAGTATATCAAGTGACTACTTTACACATATTATTGGCTCTCGAGAAAGTTAACATCAGCCGCTGAGTTTATTTTTTAATATGTGTGTGATTTTATTGCTGATTTGTTTCCATGGTGATCCCTTCAAAAAGGTAAAATTGCAATCGCAATTTATATCCTTTTGTTTCATTGAATCCGACTGGTATATAAAGATTATCTTGCCTTATTATTACGTTCTCTTCAATGTCTGTTAGCATACCCAGGCTTTCGTTTGCAATGTTTAATGCCGCAGTCATGTTTTATAAGGACTAACCCTTTTAAAGTTAGCACGCTTTTAGCCTTCGCTTACATAATAAAGCCGTTGTTGTTGCTGTCAAATTTTCCGGCAGCCGAGGTTTATATAAACTCATTTTTAACTAAGAGAGCTTAATAAAAAGACACATGTTTGCTTACCTCTTTTTCTTTTTGACAAGCAAATGTACACTGTCTGAAGCACTTCCGATACTCGATTCTACTTGTATGCGACATTGACGCCTCGCACAAACCAAATATGAATCAAAAGGATATAAAGTGTGGATTAAAAGAATATGACATGATTTTATACAATAATGCAATGGTCATCTAAACCTAATAAATGCCTCCACCAAAAAGACTATTGTATAAGTTTATCCGGGCATCTGCATGCATAAAAAAAAAAGTGACACAAGGTCTTCCAACACGGTAAAAAATGCATACGTACCTCTTCCGATATGGCAATCCCTATTATATACACGACAAATTTTTTTTTTTTGCAAGATATCTAAACAGGACTTTTCAAGGGTTTCACACACACACCAAATGACTTTTAAAAACATGTATTAATTGAGTCCAGGTGATTTAAATGCGCCTCATTTTTTTTTTTTATCTTTCTCTACTTTGTTTAAACATGCCCAATAATATATCTTGTCATGTGTTAACAGACGCGTTAACAACGTTGGCAAAGAATACATCTCCCTCCAAAAAAAGTAATGTCACTATTCCACGAACTCAACATACGTCGTATCTTGCAGATACTGCAGAGGCAGTCAGAGAAGTCGCCAAAAAGATTGGTAAGCCAAGCAAGCAAAAAAAAAAAAAAAAAAAAAAAAAAAACCGTACACTGTCTTTTTTTATTCATATTCCTTCTCACATATATAACAAAAAGGAAAAACAAGAGTTAAATGGGAGCACGCTCAATGTGTCATGATCATTACAAAACCTGGCGATTGCTCATTGATTAGAATGACTCGTGAAATGGCCTTATACTTGATTGAAACACCTCGATATGGGACAGACAGTGGAATTACAGTGTAAAGTCCCCCCTAGAAAAAAGATTGTTTTCTACCAGTATAAATACTTACATTTTAAAATAGTTATGTTGATGAAAAACTCAAGGAATCCAACCGCTTTAATCTTCCCAAGATATTTAAAAAACATCCTTTGGCATCCGAAAAGCTTAAATTCTGGACACCCGAAATTTGTGTATTAAAACCTAAATCATTCGACTTTATCATCACAGTAAGTCCCTATAACTAAAATCAATCTATATTCGTCTAATCACAGTATATACAAAATAAAAGCTCGGTGGTGATGGTACAGTGTTATTCTCATCATGGTTATTCCAAAACTATATTCCTCCCGTCATTCCATTTCATTTAGGTTCACTTGGTTTCTTAACACCCTTTGATTTCGGTAGATATAAGCATCATTTACACAGCGCCATTGAACGCGGCGTACGTATCAATCTGCGTGGCCGCCTAACCTGTACCGTCTACCGCCGTGTTCCTCACCCCGATTGCAAATCCCCAGAAGAAGCCAAAGCCGTCCAGTTAAGAAACGTCGTACGTGATCCTGTTACCGGCAAATTTTCCGTAGGCGGTTGGTGCCAAGAGTTGAAAAAACGTCAGCAACAAGAAGCAGACGGTAGACCTAAAAAATTTGGTGAAGTAGATGGAGATGATATTGAAGAAGAAGAAGAGATTTGGCAAGATGCCGAAACTTCCCCTCCTTCCGCTGCAGCAATAGGGGGGGAAGAACGTCAAGTGCCTTGCTTTACCACTATTCCCGTAGAGAAATATCACGTCATTAATGATTTAGTGGTAGATCGTGGTCCTAGTCCTTACGTGTCCCTATTGGAATTATTTGGGGATGATAAACATTTAACCACCGTACAAGCTGATGGTTTGGCCATTTCTACACCTACCGGCAGTACCGCTTATTCCGTAAGCCCCTTTTCTTTTTCTTGGGTACGTATCATTTATAAAAGCTAACTTTCTCTATTCTGTGTAGCTTTCTGCTGGTGGATCATTGACACACCCTGATATTCATGCTATCTTAATCACACCCATTTGCCCTCATACACTTTCTTTCCGTCCTACGCTAGTACCTGACTCTATGGAATTACGTATCTGTGTCCCATTTAATTCTCGCAACACTGCCTGGGTCAGTTTCGACGGCCGTGGCCGAGTAGAAATCCAACGTAAGCAAAACAAAAAAAAAATTGGACTGACATAGCCATAAGAGACTCACAATGTTTTTTATTACTTTTGTAGAGGGAGATCATATTAAAGTCACGGCTTCTCGATTTCCTTTCCCGACAGTGTGTAAAGAGGACCAAGCAACCGATTGGTTCAATTCACTTCAAAACTGTCTTCATTGGAACAAACGTGAACGTCAAAAATCTTTTGCTGTGGTTGAATCCCATGCTACAAGATCCAAATCTTCTTCGAGAAGTAATAGTCATCCTCATTTACCCAGTTTAGCTTCTCCTAGAAACGGATTAGCCCCCTTGTCTCGTCATGATACCCCTTCTCCACCCATTACTGCTACTCATCATCATCAGCAGGGCAGTGCGCGTAAATCTTCTTCTTCCTCTTCCTCTGTAGGATCTTCCGATGCAGGCCAAGATGAAGTCTTTGGCATGTTTTATGACGATGATCGTCACCGTGGCAGCAGAAGAAATAGTCATCGTCGTGCTAGCTCCATAGAAGATAACCTCAGTGTCTCCAGCTTGGATTCGTTTGACGAGACGGATGAGAGCGATTCGGATATTTCAACTCCCGACGCATTTACCGGCTGGTCGGATGAAGAAATCATCAAAGCACGGTATATGGCTCATATTACCAAAGAATTGGAACGCACAGCACTTAAAAGTGATCCATAAAAAAATGAGGAGAAATTATAAATATATTGTACAAATAAATTTTTTTTTTTGATTTTTTTTTTTTTTTTTTTTTTTTCGATTGATTGGTAATATGAAATGAAGGGAGGATGGGAAGTTTTTTTTTTCTCTATATTTAGATACTGGCAGGTTGAGCAACAGCAGCTTGAACCACGGAAGCAGCAGCAGCGGGAGCATCAGCAGCGGGAGCAGCAACAGCAGCAGGGGCGGGAGTAGCAGTAAGAGTTTCATAAGAAGCAGTACCGTTACCAACATACTTGAAGTAACCAGAGTATGCATAGTTGGCAGTATCACCACCGTTCTCACCGAAACGAACAAAGTAATCACCAGAGATATAATCAGGAAGAGGATGAAGCTATATATGTAAATGTCAGAATAATACAACACAAAGTTTTCTTTTGCATTCTTACGTTGGCTCTGGTGAAGTCACAAGGAACTAAGTTACCGTGAGCAGTAAGGTTGCTGACAAAACTATAGAGCTGGATATTAAGGATACTGCAAAAGAGATAAGATGCCATATATAAGACTTACGTAGCAGCAGTGGCATTACCAGTCAACAAGTGAATCTCACACTTCTTTCCAGCTTCATCGACAGAGGTCCAAGCAACAGAGGCATTTCCACCCGAGGTCCAGACGGAGGTAGACCAAGGCTCAGAAAGCTAAAGTTTAAGAAAAGAAAGGTTTAGTACAACCCAAATAGGTAATTCGTCTTTATCTTTACAGTAAAGTTGGCAGAAACGGTGGTGGCGGCAGTAGCTAAAGCGGCAATAGAGAGAGCGGAAAACTTCATTGTATTTTAAAAAAAAGGAATGTGTGTTTGTAATAAAGATAAAAGAGAAAGTGGGAACGGGGGGGGGGCATAATTTATACTTTTTTTTCAGGCCAGCTTCCATATTTCTTTTTGAAACTCTACACGTGTAAAAGATTACATATAAAAAAAAAAAAACTCCACTCTTTTTAAAAGTTACTCCGTTATCCCTCTTCTTTTATACAAGATAAGAATTACTTTTTACTGCGTAATAAATCATGCAGGTCGTCTTTTATAAACCTGTTTACGCTTTTTTTTTGAAAAACATAAAACATTAAAAATGTCAAAACAATAGGACAGAAAAGACAGAAAATTTATTAATAGGCGATTTAAGGCTACACAGAAATGTCTAAATATAACAGTCCAGAGATGTCAATGCTGCTATTTCTTTTTAATTCCATAAACAGTATTTTTATAAAAAAAAAAAGTGTCACCACCACCCATTCCACTCTAAATCAGGTGTCATATTTAATTTATATACAAAAAAATCCACCCCGACCCTTGGCACTCATTTCATATTATCTGTGCGAGCATTAACCTATCCATCCGCGCACGCGCGCTGTTTGGAAGTGGAAATTGAATTAATTCACGTTTATAAAATTGCAAAAAGGTGTTTTCCTAAATTGCATCTTGTATTTATAGCTCTTTTTTATATTTATTATAAACATGGATCGGCGGAAACATAGCAACTTCTCTATAAAAAATATACAGCTGTAAGAGTTTGCCTTTTCTTTATATATATATATATATAAAAATCAGGCACACTATTTTTCGCGTTTAGCCCACCATAAAAAAAAAAAAAAAAATGGACCGATGCTAAATCGGTGATTCGACAGCGTGACAAAATGACATAAAAGAACATGGTCACTCGTATACCTTTAATATTTTATATTTTCTGCATTTTCGATAAATCATTGCGACACAAAAACACATGGCGGACAAGGAGGGAGAGGGGCGAGGCAATTCATATTTATAGATTGTTTCTCGCTTTTTTCTTCTTCGCGGACGTCCCGTCATGTCTTACAAATTAATCACACATTCTCTTTATCATCTTCCTCTAACTTTTTTTTTCCTTATTTCTCAGCAGCAACAACAGTAGTCTTTCATGATGATATTTGGGATAGCTCTAAAAAAAGTTATGCAGTGGAACAATAAGCTTATCGCATTCTTTTTCCTTGTATGAAGGTCATACTCGAAAAATAACCTACTTAAATACAAAAAAAAATAAGCGCAGTCTGCATACGTTCATATATCAGCATACTATCACTGTTATATGTTGATTACATCACAAGATATTTTATTTAGAACAAAATAAAGACACCCACACTGAATACCTTTCTCTAATTGGCCACACGGGTCAACTCAGCCTGAAACATTGGGCACTCGCCAAGTACAACTTGTCATGCGCCAAGAATTCACAAATACGATAAAAAAAAAAACGCCTCTTCTTTTTTTCTTTCTTCTTCAAACATACCCTAAAACAACACAATGACAGGTAATTTCTTTAACATTGCTATCTTTTCTTGGCCTCTAATTTAGCCTCTCTTCCAACATGAGCAGACAAGGAAAAAGAACCACTGTAAGTGTTTAATTTTTTTTTTGTTATTCCCTTACCCTGAGAACACCACGGGTTAAAATTGTTGTCTTGTTCTAGTGAATCACCTCCACCTTATACAGAAACCTCAGCTGCATCAGCACCCCCCGATTACCACAGCATACCAGACCGTCCTAGTCCTGTAAAAAGAGAGGAACATTCTCCTTCCAGCCAATACAACCTATTACATAATATCAGCTATAACACAAATCACGGCCCCATTGGTAATTTACTTCATTTAGCTGAAACACTCGTAAGCAACGCCGCTAATCTCGCTTTAGGTGCTACAGCCACCTCTTCCTCTTCAACTGCTGACGTCGCTCGATCGGCCTCCTCCATAGCCACACAAGCTTCTCAGGCGGCCATGGATATCGTGGATGGATACATGAACAGAAGAGAACAGCGCAGAGAACAACGTAAAGAGCGTAAGGCAGATCATAGAGGTTTCAATCAAAGAGGTGCTTCTCGTCGCTCCTCGAGAAGAAGTGACAGTGAAGAAGGTTCTAACACTTCTCGATCGCCTGATGTACCTTATGAACCTTACAGACCAGCATATATATCCAATCAAAGTAGTGCCAGTGGAAGCAATGAAGGTGAAAGCAGTGCTAATGAAAGCAGCGCGAATGAAAGATATATAAGCGAAGGAAGTGCCAGTGGAAGCAGTACAGCCGGAAACAGTGTCAGACGAGATAGTCCGAGTGGAGGAAGCAGCTCAGGTGAAAGCAACAACTCAGGCTCAGGCTCAGGCTCAGGTTCGGGCTCAAACTCAGGTGGAAGCAGTAGCGCAAGCGAAAGCAGTTTAGGTGGTAGCAGAAGAGGTCCAAACTATGGCCAAAGAAACACTACGTCTGATTACGATAGCGAATTAGAAATCATTAAAAACAATGCCCCACTTGACCTTGCTGAAAGTTGGTCTGGCAGTACCTGTCACTTAAAGACCAAGAACGGTCCAATGACCATTCACGGTTCACTTTCAGCCACAGATACCATCCTGTTGGAGAACGCCAATGGTGCTATTACAGTCGAAGGTCATCTATTCGCTACGAATACAATCAAAGTCAAATCTACCAACGGTGTCTTTGCAGTTCAGGGAGAGTCCATCATTGCCAATTTTCTTGATGTCGAAATCACCAACGCTCCCATTCGCATTCATAGCTTTATTCAGGCACCTCGTGTCAGTCTCAAGACAAAGAATGCACCCATCAATTTGGGAAATGTCTCGGTCGGTAAAGAATTAGTCGTAAAAACTTCCAATGCACCCATGGACATTCATATCTTGGATATCGCGAATGGATCTGCTACTATTTTAATCGAATCATCGAATGCACCTGTCAATGTTTATTTACCCAGCACATTCTCCGGTCACTTTAGCGTCAAATCCAATAGTACTGGTTCAGCCAACGTAGTAGCGAAATCAACAGAACGATCTTCATTGAATTATGAAACCAATGAAAAATCAAAGAAACAAGGTACCTGCAAGAACTTGGGAAACAAGTCAAATATCACCATCGAAATCAAAACTTCCAATGCTGATGCTACATTGTACATTTAAGTGTCAGTCTCACCTTTATTCTATGTGGAAGTCAATCTAATAAATAACATGAATATATATATATAAGCGATTATTTATTAATTATGCATACAATTAAAGGAAGAAGAAGAAAAAAAAATATAGGGGTGATAGTGGTGGCTAAAAGAAAATGATATAATTATGTACAAAAATGAAATTGTTTTTCTTTAAAGTTCGCTTATCAAAGACAAATCTTCCTCTTCCTCCTCTTCTTCCTCATATTCTTCAGGTAGTTTCTTATTGGCACTTCCCATCTGTTCCAGATTACCTCTCTTTTTCTCTGCCGCAGCCATCACACCTTTGGCGGCACGTGGCTCCATCTCTTCAAAGGTCTGCCAAACATATTGCTTTAAATCTCTAGCACCGGGTAAATCTTGAATTAAGTTGGCAATGGTGGGATGTTTAAACCCATAATAATCAGGTCCACTGGCCGAATTCGAATGATCACGGTGGCGAATCTCGTTGGATCGGCGAACTACTACAGTCCATGCTCCTGTAGCAGAATTGGCAATAATCGGTTCATGTGGCATATCAGCTGCCACCACATGAAATCGTGGCGCGTCACCACCGTCCACAATCGTTGATGTGATGACTGTATTACTATGAGGATCAATCATGCTGGGATACGTCCTATTTTTATGTGAAAATAAAGCGTTATTTTAAATTCTAAGCTTATATAAAAGCTATTACCTGCTTACGGTGTAACCTACTGGGAATATATATCGCTCGTTATGAAAAGTAGGTCTGTCAGTGACAATGGCACCCAAGTTTAATACCGTCAAGACACCAATTTGTTGAGGCAGTTTTGGATTGCCTTGACTATCTCGATCAATGGGTTGAACACGACGCGTTTTGACAGACATCCGAGTCAACTTGGTTCGTTTGGGAGCAGAAGATACAGTCGTCGTTGCCATGTCCGGTTTAACTACAGCCAATCGCTTCAGAATTTTAGATTTGGCAACGATCGAATTTGAGAATGTGGCAATATCCAAATCGTCGTCCGTATCTGATAAATCACTGTATATATCACTATCACTATCATCTGATGCCATATTTTCCAATCGACCAATGTTATCCAATAAAAGACTTTTTTTTCATATGAGTCGATACATTCCCATTCTTTTAGCTTTACCCTCTTTTTACACTTACTTTCGTTCAAAGGTCAGTGTACGGATTTTCTTTTTTGCATGAAAATAATCTTTATTCAGCCTAATATTCATCTATTATCCTTATTATTATCTCGCTTAAGGGTGCTGATATATAGTTATATATACGAAAATATACCTCAGTCATTTCCTTCATTTTACGTTTCAATTGCTTATATTCATACTCCAATGGCGTTAATTCCATGTCGTTTGTATGCTGCTGTTGATGTTGCTTCTGCTGCTTTTGAGGCGAGGATGATCTTGTTTCGTTCATTTGTGTGTGTGAAAAAAAAAAAAATTAAAAAATTTAGAGGACTAGTAGAGAGAAGAAGGCGAAGAAAAATAAAAAATCCCCAGTTTTTCCTTTTTATTAAAAAGCTTGGTCAGTCTTAATTTAAAAACCAGCTTTCAAGCTTTTCCTTCTTCTTCTGTACTTTTGTATTGACGAGCAACATCTTTTACAAGTCGATTAGAAGTAAATATTGGTTACTTTGACGCCATAAAACACGAAAGTTTTACTTTTCCCTTGAGAGCCCAAACTACCTCATCCCATTAAAGAATATACTATTTGCTAATGACCGTGCACAAAAAGATCAAGTGTTAGAGGCAACCTACACATTAGAGGCACTCCCCCCAGTCAAAAGAATATTATACACACACACACGTTGGGCTCACAGTTAGTGTTACTTTCCTTTTTGAGAGCAGAGATTTGAATTCAGGCACAATTTTATTTGCCCGGCCCATCGTAATAAATAGAATGAAATTTAGCGAGTAGGATACATCGCTATAGAATGATGGATAGGCACACCCTATTCATTTTATATCAAGCCTAACAGATATTTAGAACGAATGACAGTGGGTCAGTTTAGTAGGATATCAGGCAAAGGGCAGTAAATTCCTTTGTTGTAACGGGATTCTACCTGCCCTTAGACTTAACAAATAACTATATATAAAACACCAACCGTGAATCCTTTGGGAAACCAATCCCTTCTTATAACGTATAAACTTAGGTTTGGTTTGTGAGAGATAAAAGAATTAAATCTAGTAAACGACGAATCGTATCTATTACTCGATATATCACGTAACAGTTTAAGTTAAAACACTTTGGACAACAATAATAGCGGGTACTGCTATTACTTCGTCTAAATACGTCCTTACTATATGGACCAGTCAGAAAACGCTACACAGCACCTTCAATAAGTCAGTAATAGACGGGCGCTTAATCCAAGTATTTCTAGTAAATGTACAGGTGTGTATGTCCCTGTGCTAGGAGATGGGTAGCATGTATCAGCAAGCATCCAAGATCAGGGGGAAAAAAAGTAGTGACTAGGAGTTGAAAAATTCACTGTCATTCAGTAGTATGATATACATAGAAAGCCTTTCTCACTGATATATGATGTTCTTTTACTGTAATCCCTGTGAAATCTATCTGACAAGAAATGAGGGTTTGTAATAGACTCATGTGTTACACTTTTTCCGGTGTATGGATTGTGGCATGTCAATAAGTTCGTGTAATGTATATATTTTCTTGGAGCCATATCCTGTAAAACGTCATAACAACATCATACGATCATTTATGCGTAGCGTAAGCACTCACTACTGCTTTTTGATCAAGACAAAATATCTCTGCTTCGATAGGCCAATATAATCTTTAGATTGTTGGCAGACCAACCCTCTTTTTTTTTTTTCATATTCATAGCTGTAAACCAACATCTAAATAAACACCTTTCTATTTATTTAAAAACGCACTGAGAAATATGAGTCATGTGCATCTTTTTTATTTTACACTCGTAGTCATTTTTGACAGGTTGTCAAAATAACATCGTTCTAAATAGATTTTTTTTTTTTTTTTTTTTTTTTTTTTGCTACGGGATAGTTTTATTATAGTGGAATATCATGGTAAAGGGTAGTGTGATAGAAATAGATGGCAAAAATAAAATAAAATTGTTGTATAGGTACATGCACAAAGCGTCAGCTTCACAAAGGTCAATCATTATAAAACCCAAGTCTTTAAACGAGTTTATAGTTCCATATATTATCAAGAGCGCAATTTTATAATAATTTATGTATAAACCTATCCATTGCACTTGAAGTGATCTGAATTTAAGAGAATTGCAATGACTACCTTCCCATCAATATGCAGAGAACTTTTTAAGACTTGTTTAGAAAGAAGTTGTTTTATTCTTGCATAAATATCACCCTAATGGACTTTATGGATTCATTGGGCCCAACTTGGGGTTTCTGTCTTTTTTTTTTCCCTGAGAAAAAGAATTTGATAAGCAATCTGAGTCATTTTTGTGATAATAAATTGTCAAAAATATTGTAATTGTATGCGCATGGTGATTACTTATAACTTTCTCCTTATCTCGTAGTTTCCAGGCATGTTCCTTAATTTGTTTGATAATTAATAATGTATAACCAGCAGATTCTCTCTCTCTCTTTTTTTTTAAAAAAGCTTCTGGCAAAAAAAAAGGCATGTTTGTTGGAAGGTGATCTGAAATAAGCGTATTAAAAGTGTTTCTCACTAACAAAAAAATAAGAATTATATTAGCAATCACTCTTGAAGTGATATAAACTTATATGTTTAACACAGCACACAGCTCTTCTTAAATGCGAGGAGGTTATCAGCAGCTAAATTACAATTGTTATATATCTAATGATTGCCCTTAAAGGATACCACTTTATTATGGTCATACAAGCACTTCTGCACTACTGGACATCTTCAAAAGAAAAACTGCCTGATTTGGTATAATTAGAGGTAGGTTAGACGACATAATGACCAAAGAAAGCTAGCATGAGATAACCCCACAAAAAAATAATATTAGCATTAGAGGTACTAGAGCCAACCAAAAGAGCTTTTACAGTAAAAAGATCATGAGAGCGTTACCATCTTGATAAAACCAATGTGTGGGGTACTTTTTTTTTTTTTTTAGTTCATATGATTTAAATTAATCATCGACACCATATGACCTTTTATTTTATGTAAACTGTCTGCTTTAACATGAGAAAAAAATAAGACTTTAAGGTTGATCGCGACATCGCCCATATCCCGCAAAAATCCGAACCCTTTTTTTTTTGTCACTAAGGAAGTGATCCCATGTTACGCAAAAAATGATGTATACAAACTGCAAAAAAGTCTTTGTGATTCTTCTTTTTTTTTTAAAAAAAAAACGCTCAATATGACGCACACTACAATCCCGTTTTCTCACAATAGCACGGTAGACATAGGATAATGAATAGCACGTCTTAAATTCTCTCACAGAAAGCACTAAACCTAAAATGTAATTTATCCATCAGCACATCAAGCAACGTCTTTGTTGACATAAAGGTGGTATTTTTTAAAAGGAAAAAGGTGTCAAGAAGTATAAATTGCAAGTCCCTTGCCCCGAAAGTCTATGGACGTATCTGAAAAAAAAAAAAAAAAAAAACACAAAATGAAGAATAAAGTCCATAGATTAGTCTACTGAAGAGCGTTCCCACTCTTTGTAATTTGCAAAAATGTCCAAATGAATCACATAAAAATTCATGCGTGCTGGACTATAATAACCAAGTAGGAACCTTTTAGTCGTCTTTTGCTTTTCATCAAATTATATCGAAAAAGACAAATTGCAAATTTATATCTTCATGATCGTCAATAAAAAAGCAAAAACAAGAGAATAAGTTGTGATTTTTTCAAGATAATGAGTCTCTGGTAAATTAAGGCCATATATAATTAAAAAACAATGTCTTCTTTTATAGTCAATGCTTTTTTAAGAGACAATAGTTGAGTCATCACTTGGGTTTACATATATTGACTTGACACAAAAAGTTACAAAGTGTCAGAGACGTCTGAATGCTCATCAATAGACTCATATAGAATGTTTAATTTTCCTGTCTGATACATCAATCAACTTTTGGGCAAAGCTAGGCTTCACATCTTTATCTTTTGGATTTTTGTAGTATCACACATACCAACAAAAAGGGTTGCATATTCAAATATAAATGTCTGATTCCCTTGAACTAGGTTGGTATGATATAAAGTGTTTTTTTAAGAAAAAAGATGAATAACAAAAAAGACGTCAATGAAGAACAAGGGAATGCGTATTTACATCACTTTTGAGTAACATTTATATCACTTTTCCCGTGATTTATCGCATCTTTTTTTTTGAAGAAATTAAAAAAGCGGGTATTTTTAATGTGTTACACTCGTATGGGCAAGAGTATTATCATCATGGCTTCATTGTGAAGCAAATTAAACTATTTATCAGCTTGAGAAAAAGAAAAACAGTTAATCTATTTACAACTTTTTCTATTAAGCTTGCTCTCTTTTCCTACAGAAGGGTCTGTAATGATTACATAATTCAATGCTTTCTTTATAAATTTTTTATTTTCCGGGTGGTGGTACTGCCCAAGATCAATTTAGCATGTGTGTGGCTTATAGCGTTACCCATGACGAATACAGTAGAGTGGGGTAACCCACGAGTACAACATAAAAAAAAAAAAATGCTGAGCTTTGGTAGGGGTGTACACGTTTATTGTAAAAAGCCCTTAAGGCGGAGATTTACATCCTTTTTAAAATTCAAACTAAAGGAAGATGACACACACATATACACACACAACGCTCCCAGATAAGTTTTTTACATGGACTGATTCAACCTTTCTTATGTCCCAACCTAGGAACAATCTAAACTTGTAAAACATGAAAAAAAGATAAGCATTGGTTGTCATGATAGTCGAATAAACGGTACCTTTTTTTTTTTATATAAATAAAAAAAAAAAATCTGAGAAGCATAAAAAATAAGGTATAGGTACAGAAAAAAAAGGGTGTGAGTACAGAGTAATACAGCATTGTTTCTAGACAGATACGAGAGATTGATATTACTGCACCCGAAAAAGGTCATCAAATGGGCGAATACGTTGAGCCTTCCATATATAATGTGATCAATGCATAATATAAAAACTCGCATTTGGAAACGGTTGAGGGGAGAGTCGGTCGGGTATATCCCTTTCTTTTTTAATCTGTTTTACCTTCGGTCCAGATTAGATGGTGTGTGTGTGTGTGGAGGTTAAAAGAGATATTTGGGTTAAAAAAAAATCGATCCCGTACAATTATAATATAACTAGAAACGATACATCTGTAAAAAAAAAAAAAAAAAAAAAAAAAAAAAAATGCTACACAAACAACGTATATGGGAGTTAACAAATGCATGAAAAAAAAGATAGAATTTTACAACAAAAAAAAAACTGGTAGATTTTATTTTTTTGTGTTTAATAATTAAACCGAAGAATTTAAGCTCTGGAAGCTTCAAAGATAGCCTTGGCATCAGCAATCTTGGCAGCCTTTTGCTTGTTGTTGAGAGCAATGAGACGACGATAAGGCTTAGCGGGCTTACCCTTCTTCTCAGCGAGTTGAGCAGCAGGGTTGGCACGGATAGCCTCATGAGCTTCAGTGTACATATCTTCAACCTTATCAGAAGTAATACCAGCCTTAATGAAGGTGGCGAATTGCTTCTTATAACGTTCCTCATCTTCTTCTTCGAGGTATTCCATGTACTCAGCAACGTGAACACCATAAATGTAGTTACGGAGAAGTTCATCATCGTTGGTCTTGGTCTCTAAATCGAAACCAGGGAAACGGTTACCGTTGTGGGGAACAAAGATACCACCATCAGAGGCACCCTTCATGGCACCAAAGACACGAGCACCAGTGGAGGTACGAGCAAGACCAACATCGAGGAAAGCCTTGAAAGGACGGGGAGCATCCTCAGCAGCTTCAATCAATTGGACAGTACCATCGGGCTCAGCGAAACCTTCGTACTTATCAGCAAGACCGAGCTTGGCAAGAGTACGACGGGCAAGGAGAAGACCAGTAGCATAAGCAGAGGCCCAGTTAGTCAAACCACCCTTGACACCATAACGGGGAAGTTCATGAGCATAGGCGGCAGAGAGAACGAAATCACCTTGGAGCTTGGCATAGATGATTTGACAAACAATATCCTTGTTGGTGAAACGAACAACCAATCTGTACTTGGGAGAGTTGTACTTGTTCTTGGCTTGAACGACAAGTCTCTTACGAGCATAGTAATCGGTCTTACCCTCTAACATTTTTTACAAGTTAGTTTATATTGAGCTTTCATGTCTCTTTTTCCACACACAATAAAACAAAGCGCAAAAATGAAACGTTTCTTTCTTTTTATCTCTCTTTCCATGTTTCATGTCCAATCAATCATTGAAATCCATAAAAACTCGTCTCTAATTTGCGCTTTGAATTGTGTTTCTAAATATAAAAGACTGTTTACCTCTTCTTCTACGATACTTGACTTGGTAACGCTTGAAGTAAGCCTTGTTCTTTTGTTGCTTGACGAAAGGCTATAATTGACAAATTAGTTTAATTGCCAATGCTTCATTTTCGCCATTTCAATATCAAAAAAAGAAGGCCGTGTTTGGCTCTGCGTTTTTTTTTTTTTTTTTTTTTTTTTTTTTTTTAAAAAAAAAAAGACTATCCATCCATCCATTTAGACATGGTTGAGACAGTCATAGAAACAGTTCTTTAAAAGGCTATGTGTGGTCTACATACCATTGTTCGACGTTGCTGTATAAAGGAAGGATTTCATTCTTTGCCAAACTTTCGGTCGAACCAATCTCATCAAATGAAACTCCTCCTCCTCACAAGAGAAAAAAAAAAGCAGTCTCTTGGAAAGTAGGGCGCACCGCGCAAACTGGCATAACGCAAAAAATTCTTTGTGTTGGACCCTTTTTTTTTTTTAAATGTTGTAATGGAGAATGAACCAACAAGATTAAAACGTTGGGAATTTCGAAAGAAAAAGAAACTAGAAAAGAGAAGAGAGAAAAGACAGTTAAATGCCAAGCAACATGAGACACCTAAAGTGACAGCTCCCACGAACGAGACAGAAAAGGCGTTGGAGCAACAAGATTATTTAAAGGCAAAGGCCATGTGGGAGGAACGTGAAGAAAAGTTCCATATGCTGGCTATGGCTAAAAAAGCCGCTCGAGAAAAACAAGAGAAAGCAAAAGCACTATCTCAGGTAAGAGTAAAAGAAGATGGGTAAGGATATGTCACTGACATTATTCTCCTTCCACACACCTTAGAAACGATGGCAAGATACGCTATTAAATCTACCGCTGATGCCACCCAACTTTACAGTGGATAAAAAAGTATGCAAATTTCCTTTAAAGAAAAAAATATGTATTTTAAACATTTTTTTATATCCCAGTCTACGCTAAAAACATTTGTTCAATCTAATCAAGAACCAGTTATATCGCACCGAAAGACATACCGGGAAAGATTCCTGGAAAAGAAATTCGCAAGCGACAAGAAATAGTACCCCACTACGGGAAAAAAAAAAGATATAGTTTGTCCCGCTCACAAAAATATAGTTACTAAAAAAGAGTTTAAACACAACTGAGCTGTCTCTGGAATTATCCCCACATTTTTATTGTCTATCTTATTTGTTTGTGTAACTTGGATCGGGTTACATTTGGGAAACACTAAATCAAAAACGATTTGAGAAACACCAAAGTCAAGCGCTTTGACTAAAAAACCATAAATTATTATTTTTTATTTCAAATCGAGTAACCATGCTACTCCAAAAAAAAAAAAAGTACAGAAAAATAAAAAAATTTAGTAGCATTACCATGGAAATTTTTAGCCATTCGTGTTTCTTTATGTATTGACACGTCAAAAAGTAGTAATGGCACAATGATATTCCTTTTTGTTTTACAAAAGCCGCCCACCCCTCTTTTCCCATACAATTTTTTTGTTACTTATTTTAACTTATTGATCTCCGAATTTGCCCGCGGATCCCCTCTTTTTTTTTACGATTACCTTTAAGAATTATATGGAGACACAATACATAGACAAAAAAAAAAAAAAAAAAACCCATGAGGACATTCAATTCAAGACGTAAAAAAAGATATAAAGAGGACTAGTTTTATCTGGTCTCTTTCTTTTCTTTTCTCTCTTTTTTTTTTATTTTCTTTTGTACAAAAATCACCCCACTCCCCCATTTTCTCTTTTCCCCCCTACTCTCTCTCTTTTTCTAATATATACACACAGTGAATGAATCAATCAGGCAAGGGTGTATTTTCTGTATTTAAACAAGACGTAGGCAGCATCAGTCGACACACACCATCTTATTGTCGTTGGACAGAAGCAGAAGATAAATTACTTTTGGAAGCAGTGGATCTTTACGGATCTCATAAATGGTCTCTTATTGCCAGTCATGTTCCCAACCGTACACCTGTCCAATGCTCTACCCGTTGGTTAGGTGCCTTGAAGTAACTATAGCAACCACCCCCTCTATATCTTTAATTATAACTTACACCATAATTTTCAATTACCCATAGCACCCATGTACAGAAGGGTCGTTGGTCCAAGGAAGAAGATGATATCCTGACTGCTTCTGTTGACAAGTATCTCAGTAATAAGTCATC
This sequence comes from Mucor saturninus, assembly GCA_016758985.1. NCBI lineage: Eukaryota > Fungi > Mucoromycota > Mucoromycetes > Mucorales > Mucoraceae > Mucor > Mucor saturninus. The sequence goes on along the minus strand of JAEPRD010000233.1, from coordinate 11,666 downwards.
ACAACAAGACACACTCTCTTGGAGCAAAGTAGCACAAAAGATCCCTAATCGTACTGGTATTCAATGTCAAGCGCGTTGGACAGAAGCATTGGATCCCTCCGTACGAAAGGGTCGTTGGAAGAAAGACGAAGATGACAAGTTACAATCCGCCGTCAAAAAATTCGGTTGCTGTTGGATTCGTGTTGCTGAATCGATTCCAGGCAGAACACAACGTCAAAGTAGAACACGATGGAATCAAATCCAAAGCAAGATTCATAAAAAACTTAAACCTAGTCCTCCTTGTCAAAAGAAAAAACCTACTAAAAAGTTAAAAGAACCTTTTCAAAATACCACAGATCATGAAGCCATCGAGACTTTATCCGCTTCGCCTATACGATTAGGAGTCCCTTACATCTTATTAAGTCAAAAGATGTCGATTGCACCCACGAAATCCATTACTATTCCACACGACATTATATCGCCACTGGCATCCCCTACTTCAACACTCTCCTCCTATGATACAATTCATACCACCACCACCAATCACAAGGAAAACGATGAAGAAGAAGAAGAGGACGATTATTACTGTACCTCACCCGACTCCTTTTCTTCCTTCAGTCAGACCACAGACACTGTTTCTCCCTTGTCTGCTATGGATGCTACACGCATCTTGGATGACCTTGATCTCTCCTACTCTTCCTTTATTCATGACCATGATTCAATACCCAACCTATTCTCCACACAATATCATCCCTCTATGAACCAATTCGATTTTTCCCTTTTTGATTTACAGCACAATCCAGTCAGTCTTTCCTAGTATTTTAGATCATTTTAATAAATTATATATATGTACACATAAAACTGATAAGTAGAATTTACTATATACGATTCAATCAAGTGTGTCACACATCCCTCGAACGTTATCCTTCATCCTCCTTTTTTTTAAAGAATTGCGTTTGATGGACGCTTTAGCCCTCCCACTTTTTTTTTTTTTTTTCTAATCAGTAATAACACTTTAATGAAAATAAATAGCTGAGCGTGGGAGCTACCCGAATATCGTTTTTTTTTGGCGGGAAAAGAAAAATAGACATGTCATTGATTAACTTGTTGGGGGGTGGGTATGATTTTGATTGTGAAAAAGGAAAAATAACTAAAAGTAGTATTTAATCATGTTGAACTCCATTTGACAAGGTTTTCCGTTTTTTTTTTATCCCAGCAATGCATCATCTCTTACCCGACTCTCTCTTTCTCTTTCTATTCTTGATAAGTGACGTTTATTCAGGTATAACAAGACGGGTAACTATAACTCTATCCTTTGCTTTTCTTATTTGAGGCAATTTTTTTTTTTGGTAAAAAAAAAAAAAAAAAAAAAAAAAAATATACATCATTTTTTTTTTTTTTAGCGAAAAAAGATAGATTATCACTGGATGCGTTTGGAAGAGATACACAAAAAAAGAAGGTTATCTTTTGATGAAAACAATCTCTTGTTAATCGATAAAGCTTTTTTTTTTTTTTTTTTGTGAAAAAAAAAAAAAAAAAAAAAATCGTCGCGTCTGTGCCTCCACGGTTGTTTTTATTTCATCAATAAAGTTTGGACGACGATAATCTTGAGAAAGTAATTGAAGCAATGGAAAGTCATATTGTTTTTTTTTCTTCTTTTTATCATTAAAAAAAAAAAAAAAATACGTAATCTCCTCTCTAAAACTACTAATTTTTTTTTCGTTCGGGTAAACGATGCTTTCATAACCCTCTTTTTTTTTTAAAAAAAAAAGTAATGAACAGAATAATGAAATGCATCCCAATAGCTTGGTAAAATCACATCACACTCAAACCAATAAAACAAGTATAATGCAAAAACTCTCATTTTTTTTTTTTTACCTTCCCAGAGTGATCACCAATAGAAATATAGACCCGTTGACATTGAGCAAATATGCATTTCAAACGCCTATCGTAAGTTTTGTAGAACCCCATATGATAAATATGTCATTGCGATGCGTTCCCCCTCTCTGTTTCTCTCGTTGTACTTATCTTTAAATACCCGCCTCATATATAGAACAATTTTTTTTTTTTACGGCAAAAGGTGTACTACATCATTAAAATAATATAAATAGAATCTTCCTCTCTACTTCACTCTTTCCTCCGAACAGGTGATTACATAGTATTTATTCATCCAATTGGAAGGGAAAAGGGATACAAAAAAAAAAAAGAGTCTGGGTTTACTTCCTCCACCCTTCGCAAATATAAAAAAGATAAAGATAAGCGCCTTGTGTTTTTTAAATCTCCGATCTATTTTGTGGGGGGTATATCGGAGATTGAAATAAAGTGCGGGGATGGGGGGAGGAGGCTTTGAGTTTTTTTGTGTGATCCACGACGTCCACTTTCACCTCTTTTTTTTTTTCTCAGACGGACTGTGCCATCATCATGTTGCATTGACATGTCTTTGCCACAGTGTTTACCATGTTTTACAAGAACACTGATTGCCACATATACTATGTTGGCTCTTGTCGCACACTTTTTAAGGCAGTGCATTCATCTTTAATGACTTTCCCTCTCCATTAAAAAAAAAAAAAAACTGTCGTGATGGTGTACCAACATGTGTTGCTTTAACAAATAAATTCGGTTAGGACGTTCTGTTAAATACACTGTAGAATTACAAGTAGTTATTTTCTGTTCCAAACCATCTTCCTTGACACATAGCTGTCAAAAAAGGGAAGCTTTCTTATTGTAAGACGTGTCATCATTACTAAGGTGGAGACAACCTCCCCACCATCCACACTCATTTAATTTGTTTTTTTAATAATGTATGCTGTGTCAGCTCTATTGACAAGCTAGATGAAGATTGTTAGTAGCTCTATTGACAAACTAGATGATGGTTATAAGTAGCTATATTTACAAGCTAAATGATGGATATTAGTTACTGTTTTTATGTATTTTTTTATTGTTGGATATTGCGTACAAATTACATAAGGGATCCCCCGTAAAAACGGTGCTTGTGTACTTGTCTCTTGTAATATGGACCAGTCAGAAACGCCTGAATGTTTTATCTATTATTGGTAACTAAACCTTTTTTTTAAACAACAGTTGTGATTTGTCAAACATGAGTAGTCTACCAGTCTCAATTCCATGTACTTTTGGTTTACCCCAAGTATATATTTTGCCCTTGTGTCGATTTCTTTTTTTCCTTTTGCATAATCAACTTCTTAATCCCGAATATTCTTTTTTTTTTATTTTTCTGTAAAAAGACAATCCCGACTTTGGGGGTTTTAAAAAAGGGGCGATAAACGAATCGGACGCTTCCCGTAGAGAAGAGGCTTCTTATGATTTGTTTGTAAACGGAGATTTAAATATCCGTTTTTTGCTACGAAAAGAAAGTGATACGGGGAAGGGAGGCAAAACAAAGAGGGTTCTCAACATCTTCTTTATCCTACCAAATGCATAAAAACCACAATCAAAAATGGTTTCATTTATTTTTATGTGTGTAAAAAGATCGAGAGAGCACTTATTTATGCACAGCCCAAACTTTTTTTTTTTCCAGAAGTTTAAAAACAATAAAAAATAAATTACCATCGATCAAAAAACTTTGAATCATATAAAAAAAAAAAAAAAACGCCGCACAAATATGCACGATCCGGTTAACAAGTTTTTTCAAACGTAATGCGAAAACTGAAAAAGGATCGAGAGTAGAATAATCTCGATACATTGCTAAAAAGGTAATAATCATAATAGAACCATATATAGAAATAATCACATTATCACACTTTTCTGAAACTGTAGAAACCCGAGAATTGTAGATTATCATTTTTTATTATTATTAGTGATACTAGGGAAAAAATGGAGGGGGACATAGAGAGAGAGAGAAAGAGAGAGAGGGGGGCATATATTATATTAGTGTATATGTAAAATAAAGACATAGTCAAAAAAAAAGAGAAATTAGGGTATAAATGCATGATGACACAAAGGATCTTCATTTGTTGATCAAAGTGATCAACATCACCATCCGTTCGCGTACAGAATCGGTGCTCAAAACTGACATTTTCTCTTCAAATGTCAAGGGTAAAATATGAGCTCCCCACCACACCATCGCCTCACGATTTCCTTGTTGCACATACCAATCGTATTGCATTATCCATCTTTCGTTCTCTGAAACATGTTTCCATACCATCATACAAAACTGTGCATACATATCTTCCACGCTTTGACTCAAAGGTAGTTTAGTGTGTTGTTTTTTAAATGTTGGGGTAGGAGGCGGTGAACTAGGCTTCTTAATGAAGTCCATAGCCCATGTCTTTCGATACACCGAACCAGGACAACTAGCAGCAGCTACATAGTGATGATTGGGTGCTGAACTACTGATTCGCATCGAACAAGGTCTAGGCCTACTCACTTTACGCGTGGGTGTAGATTGAGTGGTAATCACATGCGATGGCTTTGACAATGGTTGTAAAAGAGGTTGGGGCGCAGATACTACATCGTCTAACCGTGTCACCTCACCGGTATAACACCCGTCTTCAAATCGTAATCCTCCAATCCCAAGACGGAACAATCCGTTGCCTTGCACGACCGAATGACGAAGGTCCTGCATATGCTCTATTCCATTGATCTGTAGCATAAGTCCGTGTTGATAGAATTCTTGTTGGTTAGAAAAGATACAAATGGCATAGTGCTTCTGATGTGACCTCATCGCCATTCGTTTTAATAAGGAGAGTTTATCTTGTGTAATATGAATGAGACAATGTTGAGTTGGAAAGCCAACTGCTCCCGTGATTTGAATGATAGGAATTGATTCTGATGATTCGTCCAATAAGGTATGGTTTAAATAATTTAACCATCCCGAAACAAGTTGGTTAGTTTTACCAATACGATCCAGTTGCGTTCGACAATAAGGACAGTTACGTGAAGGTAAATCTGTCATACTACGAATTAAACATTCCTTGCAAAATGTATGTCCACATTGCGTTGTAATAGGTTCCGTTAATGTGGATAAACAAATAGAACAGTCGAATAGTGGTAGATAGTCGCTTTTATCTTGGGTTGGATCAAATCGTGACAGAATATCCTCTAATAATCGGGTGGTGGTGCGCTCTCTTTCGTTTATGGAATGTGTGCGTAGGCATGAAAAGGAAAGACATTGAGATGGTGTGGTAGGTAGACATGTTCGGCATAGAGTAAATCCACATGTTAAGGTGATAGGTTCATGAATACGTCTGTCGCATTTCTTACAATGGGTTAATGAGTGTAATTGATTGGGGGGAGACATGGGCACATGTTGTAGTGCATGAGATGATTTGTATTGATGAATGGCTGCTCTACCGACAGTTTGGTTCTTATTGTTTTCGGTGTCTATCAAATAAATAATTTTTTTTTTTTTTTAGTCTCCACTCTTTCTCTGTCTCTCTTTCTCTCGCGTTAGGCTTAAAGCATTTTTATTACATGAAAAAGTCATATCACTCGGATAGGGTCCAGTAAACATATTTAAATAGAATTAAAAAAGAAGGGAAAGAATATGATACAGAAATAAGAAGAAGAAAAAAAAAAGTAGAACATTTTTATAATTAAAAAAACATAATTCCAAACTCCCTTTTTTTTCGATCGATTGTTTAAAACGAATTATTGCCACTGTCGCCTGTAACCCACTTTTTATTTACTTTTTGAAAATGATTATTTCGATCGATCTATTTTGTGGAATCCAAATAATCTATTAGACCCATCACCTGAACTTCTTTACCCGTATACACAGGATGGAGTTGTCGTTCAATATAACTTGTAAAAGTACTATGAGGTGTACCCAAAAACGTATGTCCATGAGCAGATATCATAGCATCTACCATCGGAATCAAATAAGACTCCAATTTCACCCTTTCTTCTACCACCTGCAACTGCTTAATATCGTCCAATTCGTTCATGAAATCTGAAAGGATAAATGTGCAGGGGAACACCTTGAAGATCTTGCGCAAAAGTGGATGGTTTCTTGGATCCGGTGCATCTGTTGCTATGTAGACTACTGTGCTTCTAAATCGATGCGTGACGTCATCTCCCGCTTGACATTTCAGTCGGCTTGCAATATTCGGATCTTTATCCTCAATATGTCGATTGTTACCCGCTTCGATTGGTTTAGCATGATTGGCAGATTCATCCACCACAGGATGGAAACTTCTTAATTTAATTTCATATTCAGTGGATTCTGTGCGATCCATTTCATGTTGTTCAACTCCGCCTTCATAGGCCTCCACTTGCTCCACAGACAGATCTGTAAATTGATCTACCAATTGATGAAAGATATCATCTACCAAGATCGACGCACGTAACTTGAAAATACCATCTCCCACACGTACATGCATTCCCACAAACTGGTTCGGTCCACCCAATTGACTCACAATTCTTTCCGCTGCTCCTGATAACACCGGATTACGAAAAATCATGCTAGTACGAATCTCCTTCAACTTTTGTGCATGTGCCGCGGTTTCTGCTAAAATACGATACGATCCAAACATGGACCCGAAATGCAACACGCGATGGTCAATCGCTTCCAATGTCGACAATTCAATCTTGTAATTAAACCGATCCAACGGTAAATCGCTGTTACGATCGTCATGAATTTGGTATTCATACGGTGACATGTCCTTGAAAAAATAAATATCCTCTTCATTGAGTCGAAACGTCTTGTACAACCATTCATAATCCAAACCAGGTCGAAAGATCACTGGTACTTGTTTCGAGATATCCGTCATGTTATAAAAAAAAGTCCAAGGCACATTGGTCCATCGAAAGTTATTCAGACATTCGCTCGGTAAAGGCATGCCTCTTGCATCCAAGTCGACACAATGATCAAGTCCATTCTTGGTCTGAAACATGAGTCGCTCATGCAGTTTTTCGTAACGTAACCAAGGCATGGCCGGACTAGCCAAATAGACAGGAGGTACAAGTAAAGTTCGATTCAAATAGGCAGCCAGTAGTAACGCATTCTCCAACTCGATGCGTTGATTGTGAAAACCAGAGTGTGGTAAATACGAAAGAAAGCGTTCTCCCTTGACATTGTCTTCATGAAACTCAAAAGGAGTTGGGAATTGGACTGGAATCGCTTCCTTCTTTTTCGTTGTCGTTCGTAAGCTTAACTTGTCGCTATTGATACTATATTGAAAGTAGGTGATAAAGCAGACGATCACCGTAATCAGTACTAAACCCACTACCGTGCTATCTTTTCTTTTCATTATTTATTCACACAAAAAAAAAGGAGGAGAAAGAAAATTGGAAAATAATAATAAAAAAAAAAAAACTATTTTTATATTGGAAGAAAATAAGTTACACGAGTCTAGTTTAAAAAGTTGAATATGTCGATTATCTTATACTATCCAAAAGTGATTTACTACATCTCAATGGATCCTGATAATAATCATTTTATTGTTCCCTCTTCCCTCTCTCTCCCCCCCCTTTTTTTTTAAGAAAAAGAAAAAGAGAAAGGAAAACTTTTCTTTTTTCTTTCGTGACAGTGAACATCAAGGAAAAAAGTAATGGAGGGTAGCATCTATTTCAACATGAAGAGCATGACACTCTCATGTTTAAATAAGCTATTTCTATTTTTAATTTAATTAAACAAAAAAAAAAAAAAAACGTGTTAGGAAAAGCCCCCCCCCCTCCCCTCCACGGTTATTTATACTCTTTTAGAAGCAGTCCCTTTTCTCATTTAACTCCAAAAAACAAAGTCAGTGCTGTCTATTCCTGGAATAAGCCAGTATAGCTTGTATAAAGTCCCAATCACCTTAAAACAGCTGCCTTCCACTTGGTCTGGCGGTTTATCCTATTCACCCCACCTGGCATTTTTGAGATCTCTGTCCCGTTAAAAACGTATACCTTTTATCGCTCATAAAACCTTGCTGCAAATGTGTGATCATCAGTAAAACTTTTGCTTTTAATGAAGTGGAGGGCAACGCTACGTGTATTGTAAGCCCTTTTGACGCGTATCATCCGTATCATTTTTGAAAAAAAAAAACCGTGCTTTTTAGAAAGTAAAGTCAGCGACAAGTGACACACTTGTCTGTATTCTTGGGATTGAGTGATATCTTACAAAAAGATGGTATTAAAGACATTCACTGCGTAACGATTTAAATTTTGAATACAAGGTGTACACATTTCTTTTTTAAAACAATATCGCAGTGAATTAAGATAAAAAGAAAAAGGATTTGTTATTCATGTCAGCCATCTTATTTTAGTAGACTTTAAGTTTTTGGAAAGAAATAGGGATGCGCCTCACCCTACTATTTTATACGCTGCAATGAAGGAGGAGGAGGGTAATTTGATTCTTCTTATTCGTAAACGGCACTTCTCTTTTTCTTAATGCATCGCATTCATTGTTTTAATTTATCTCTTTCTTCTATAATCACTTACATCACGCTCCTAAAATGTTTACGATGGATCTTTGTTTTTTTTAAATACATATGGAGTTATGCACTTGATGGATAAGAGCAAGCTTGTAGGTTAGACTATTTGGGAAGAAATGTTGGGATTTACCTACACATGTGTTGATCTCCCTCCTGGCTATCCATGCATTTAAAGAAGATAAGGGTAAAATAGCGTCCATTGACAATAATGATGTCAGTGTGTAAATAAAAAAACTCAAACACCCCCTTTTACCCCTTCTTTCCTTTGACGTAAATTAGTTTGTACGTAGACCAAGACAACAAAGAGGGGGGAATACACACATTAGTCTCATATGAATCGACTCACCATAACCCTTTTTTTTTCTGTACGTGTTCTAAATAAGCTAATCTACTCGCTGAAAATCAATTTTACACTACACTTTATATATCTATCCGAAAAAGAATACACACCAATCAACAAAGAAATGTTTAATGTATGTTGTTGATAAAAAAGGGGAGGGGGGATTTAGGTTTCAATAAGGTTTAATTTCATTTACATACAATGGTACTAGCAACTGAAATTTTTTTTGTGACCTCAAATGGCAACGCAACAAGGGCGCATGTAGACTAGGTGATGTACTATTGAAACAAGGAGGAAATCGAGGGAAGGAACATATATTCGATTTAAACAGGTGAGTAAAAAAAGAAAAAAAAAGAAAAAAAGGGGGCGGGGTATAAGCTAAACAATTAGGTGGGCAATAAAGACGAATAGTATACCAAAAGAAAATGGATAAACATACAACATCTGCAATAAAATAAATAAAGAATATATCACAAAACCGTTACAGAATGCAATCGCCCCTAAACCCCCCTGAAGAGATACACAATCATAAGTCAACATCATTGAATAATGACAAACCTTGACCCATCCCATTTAATATAAAGATGATTAGTTTATTATAAATCACGTTCTAGCTATTAATATATCTTTATTAAAATGTTTTATAATGTGTGAAAAATAAGATTTCCTGAACGGTGTGCGCTTAGCATAAAAAATAAACAAAAAGCGATTGTGTCCATTCAGTGAGAATAATGAAGATTTATAGAAGAATTTTACTTAGTTTTGAGAAGCACAACGCCCGTACACCTTGGAATAGGACCTTTTCAAAGGATAGAAAAGATGATCGGTCTTTTGAACATAACTGCCGATTTTTTAGGGCTGGGAAAGATTTGCACTAAAACGATCAGGGCCGTGGTAGAACATATAATGTTAAACTATACATATTAACATGTATGCGTGTCTACAGTCAATGTCAAACATAAGTAATCGTAGAAACAATTAAATTAAAAAAATCACTTCGGATAAGAATAATACAGCAAAGGATCCATGTCACCATAAGGTATCTAAATTAGCCATAGACAAGGACTGTGGAAAAACGGTTTGTTTGACACAGAAAAATAAAAGATAAAAAAACAGAAAGAATAACATTAATATTGCTTGTAGGCTTTTTTGTTCTTATTAAAAGTGAATCCTTCTTCCATCTCTGAAAGAAAGGGGGTATTTATAGTTATTTAAAGCGCGGGTAAAAGTATGGGCTATTTTGTGTTCACTTGGCATTATTGGCTGTATTTACCAATGACTGATGAGCCTTATCAATGTAGCCAATTTATTATTCGAAATGCGATCTTCTTTTGGAGTATCTAGTAACCCTGAGTTGTAAATGTATAACTCAGGATATTTTTAATATGCTATTATTTTTTATGAGGGTTATGATATTATGTACCTGTCGATCAAGGATCGATAGAATGATTTTGTATACAATTTTATATATTAAATAGTGCGATTTTAGTACAAGAACTTTAATTATGCAATGAGGAAACAGAATTCAACAATGTTACGCCTTAACACAGACATAGTAGACATAAATTCAGATGTTACTGCATTAATCATTATCTCGCCACAACATCGTTTATATTTACAACAAAACATCGAATTGCTGTTAATTACATCTATCCAACAACAAATCCTCGGACTGAAGACTGTGACTATAGGCTATTAGAATAAAAATGATGCGCCCAACATGACTTCATGCAACCATTTTTAAAGAAGCTGCCCATATTATACTCAATATTGATAATCAACTCTTTCCTGCTCCTTTTTTCCACTTAACAAGCTGTTTTGAATTGAATTTTTCGTATAGTAAACCGTCGTACCCGTACGTCCTTTCATGCCAAAAAGTTGCTCAAAATTATTAAAAATATCATATTAAATTATTAAATTTTAATTTTAAGACTTTTTTTCAAAACACCTAAAATTGGCCAAAACACAAAGGGTATACCTCGAGGAAAATCACAAATTTAACAAATCAACCTTTTAAATACCCTTCCTGTGGATTTAATGAAAAGTGTTTCTATGTAACTATAGCCCAAATTTAGTGCTCTTTACACTAGTTGTGTATTTAAAGCAGTTTTGTTAGTAAAAAAAACATATTCCGCGCATAATTAAAAAACAAGTTTTTGTTAGACAAAGTTTTGTTTTACTCGTTGAATCTTTTTTAAAATTAGTTCAAAAGATGCGCCTACGTTTTCTACGCATTTTGGCTATATGGTTGCCTAAGTAAAAGTTTAATATCCAGGGACTTTAATTAGACAAGAAGATTATAAAATGTCATTTTTGTTCAAATCCTTTCGAGAAAACATATTCTGTTTTCGCGAATTGTAGCCGCCACAAAAGTTGGAGAGCAAAAAAAAACCAATGGTCGTAAAGCTGCGGTTCGCGCGCACATTTTAACCAAATCAAAAAAAAAAATCGTTAATGTCGTATTTGACGCCTAATTCCACGAATATAATTACTCTTATCTTGTCACTCAATTATAATACATATAACCTATGTATTATAAATACCATATTGCGATTACATTCCTATTGGTACGACACAGTACTAGCTCCCTCATATGTCAAACTGAAATCAGATTTCATAATCGTTCCTGGATTGGTCGAGTAGCTACCGAATCTTCTAGTTTCTCATAAATTTATTTTTGTAATCCAATCAATGACCTTGTCATTGAATGGATAAACTATAATGCTCTAGAAGTGCCGGATATGGGTCAACTAGCTCCTTGTATATAACAATAAGCTTTGTTTCATATGTAACTGATTTCTAAATCTAATTCTACCATTTCCCAGTTTGCGGGTAAATAGTCAATTCTGTGGTAATTTGATAAAATGGCACGTAAAAAAATAATGAGATAAATGAATATTTTTATTAGGGTAAAAATAGACTAAAGAACTCTGCTGCTATGAAATAATCGATCCTTTTATATTGCCAACATC
>JAEPRD010000232.1:0-35804 GCA_016758985.1 Mucor saturninus | reverse complement strand
AGTTGATATATGTATACATGGTAATAATCTATTGTTTGTGGAATATTTAATATAAGAGATAGTTATAGTTATTAATAATTGTTCATTTAGTTTGATCGATTGTTTTTGTCTTTTTTCTAATAACTTCAATTGCATCTGCTTCGCGACCATACTTTTTTCTAATCACCAAAGGTAAATGAGCACCAAAAAGGAACAGATCCTCGGATTTTTGGACTCGAGAGATAGCAACATACATTTGACCATGAGTAAACATATTTTCAAGATTTATACCAACGCAATCAATTGTAGCACTCTGCCATTTGTGAACAGTAAAGGCAAAAGTGGGTACTATCGGAAACTGGGATCTTGTATAACTTGTACCTGGTACATGTCTCATGATGCGCTGAATCAAGTATTTTTTTCTGCTTCTTGTCCATTTGTATTTATTACAGATATTCTGAGACAAATGTTTTCTTCTTCGATATATTCAATTTGTGTAATAGTCCCATTCACTAAGCCTTCAGCAGTATTCAGATGTTTTATGAGCATGATAGGCATAACAACGTTTATGTATAAGCATTGTAATAGTCTTGTCTCGTTTAAAACTCGAGCTGTTGTACCTTTAGTTCTAGAGTGGGTGTCGTGAGCCTCAATAGCATAGCCTCCACTGGGAAAGGTTTCATAGTCTTTTTTATTTCCAAGCCTAACTCGTTTTCTAGTAGTGTGCATGTCGAGATCGAAGCTGTGTATTTATATAACTCTATCTACACTCCTTAACATCTTACATTTGATAATTCTAAATATAATTCCTATTAATAATTTATTAAATACTGATTATTTATTTTATGGACAGGCTTGATCTTATATCATCCTGCATACACGTATAATACATACATTTAAATAAATACATTAATATGAAAACATACAAAGGTTACATCAGCCACATTGAGGTATTACAGCCATCTGTACTAAGAATGCCATTGCCTCTGAACATTGTACTGCAGAACATACACAGTTTAAAGATGAATGTTATTGCTATTGTTATTGACAATCTCATTATGGGCTCTCTGTACGGGATCATTACATCTGAATATTATGTGAATAAATATACTCACAATCGTTATCAGTCCATCGGTTATTAATGTCTGAAATTATGTGTATATAAAGACCCCTTTTTATTTTGATTAATATAGCCTTGAAAGTTTGACAATTTTTCTTGTTTTTATTTCATAATCTTCATTGATTTCCAAATTATTATTTTTAAAAAGAAAATAATGTCTAAATATTTGAGAAGTAAGATATTTATACACATTCAATTTTAAAGCGACATACTTGTTAGACAGTCATCTTACGAAAATCGCAATTCACACGATGATTACACATTGCAAATTAAGAATCGCCATCGTCAACGAGAATCGCGATGTTCTACATGTTCACACGCAGGACAATGTACACAGAATTTTTCCATTTCTTTGATAACTATCAGATAATAATCTTCACACTTTTAGAAGTTCTAGGTTTCAATGATTGCTAAAATTTTAAGTCAGGATGATACTACATCATTCGTTGGCGAATAATGCCCTGATCTTCTTTTTATCAAAACAATAACTGTTTGCATGATTTTCTCTTCCTACAAAATAATGATAACATATATTGGTTTAATGGTTTTATTTTCACACGTTTGAAGTGTATACACTTGCCCTACACACTAGATGTTAGAGAGCAGATAATCTTGAGGTCGTATAAGATTACATCAAGGGAGTTAATACTTGATATAAAAACAGATCTAGACACAAATCAAACCAAAACAAAATGTTGACAATATTAACAACGTTGACAGCTTCAAGAATAATACCGTCTACAAAAGGCATGAACAAATCGTACCTTGATTGCTATTAAATTATTTTATAAAATGTTGAACCGTACTACAGCCTTTTTATAAAAACATTTTACGTAGCATATGATGATCAATATTATGTGTATTCAAATAAAGCTATTATTACAACAATCGTAACGACCCAATGATCTAATTTGAAGTACAATGAAAACAGATTGTTACTAAATGGAGACTTGACGAATCTATCCAAAAAGCTTTAAAAAAATCAAAAAATAAACTTTCACATGTTTCATAAAGTTCCATAGTGCACAAAATATATCAAAGGGGGGTTTATATTCACTTGACGGTGGGTCCACTTACAGTGTGTATATAAAAGGTTTTTTATTATTCACTTGACAGTGGGTCCACTTATAGTGTGTATCTAAAGGGTATTTTTTTATTATTATTATTCACTTGACAGTGGGTCCGCTTAGAGTGGGTTTCTCAACGGGGTTTTTTTTACCCACTAAACAGTTGGTACAATCTTTAAAAAATCCTAGAGCCTTAGAATTTGCTTTTTTTTGCCGCATTTTTTTATATATCATTGAGGATACATGTTATGATATATAAGAATTATCAAAATAGTTTTAAGAATTTTTTCCATTCATTTATTAATTTTTTTTAATTATTTTCGAGAAATTTTGTTAGTTTTAAAGTTTTGGTCAATTTTTAAAAAATCATAGAGCCTTAGAATTTGCTTTTTTTTGCCGTATTTTTTTATATATCATCGAGGATACATGTTCTTGATATATAAAGATTATCAAAATAGTTTTAAGAATTTTTCCCATTCAGTTATTAATTTTTTTTGATTATTTTCGAGAAATTTTGTTCATTTTTAAAGTTTGGGTCACAAAAATACATAAAAGGAGATTTTTTTTGGCCCTATTTTTTTTTAAAACTAATAATATGTTAATCAGGCACAAAGCTGACGAACAATTATAGCTTAAGCTATACTGCCTATTATCTGTTTGACACTGGAGAAAATTTCGATGTTTACCTGTACATGTTTTAATATCTGGAAGAAGACCATTTGCCTACACCCAGATTAAAACATTGATCTACCCAAAAGTATTGATTGCATATATATATCTGATTAACTAATCTATGCACAATGTTTCTGCTTCATAATTAAAGATCTGATAATCCAATATACTAATTTCAAAGAAGACCCCTTCACACACCTAAAACAAACAATTTTCGGTTTTTCTCTGATTAACGTTAGACTATTTGTAAAAATTGGTTCATTAACTGTTTTTCTGAGCTCAATGATACACTGCGTAATTCTACGGTTCGTGATGTTGGGCAGAGCATCCGGACACTCAGTTTTTTCTGAATTTTATCTCCGTAAAAATATGCTGATGCTAATACTAAAAAGATTATTGCTTAAAAGAATTCTGTTGTTTTCGTGTACCACTCAATAAATACTACACTAATACGTCTCTTTATGTGGAGATAGGAAGTGTTCGTACCCGCTTCCGGTGAGACCGCCCCTAGTAATTTTTTTAGATCAGTTTCCGTTTTATCAGTGTATATATAATAACTTTCTCTTCATTAAGATTGCCTTGAAAAACAATTTCGAGCTTTACAACTAATGCTTAATGCTATTTGTCATTGTACTGAGTGAACGGATAACGTTTTCTCCGAAACCCACGGATCTCCAATAGTAACCTTTTTTTTTTGCAATTACTTTATACATAAAAGTCACCTTTTATATTATGACTTTCTCTATAATAGTCAATTTTTATATAAGCACCTTTTCCAGTTTTCAGTTTAATGTTATGGGTCGTATTCTTGGAAGGAGGGCTTTCCCTAGCCTCCAATTTTGTAACTCTTCTCAAAAATATTACGCTGTAGAAAAAAATCACGTTTTAAGTACATAGCTCTGTAAAAAAAAAAAATCACGCTGTAAAAAAAAAAACTATGCTCTAAGATATTATGCTGTAAAAAAAAAGGAGTATTGATTTTTCAGAAGGTAACAATTTATTGCTTAATACTATGGGCCGTATTCTTGGGTAGAGGGGTTCCCCTCTCCCCAAACCCCCCTCCCCTCTTGCGGGGGAATCCCCCGCACCCCCATTAAAAATCCTAACTATTGTAACTTTTGTAACTTTTGTGACTGAAAATTAGCTCGCTTGTGACTGTGTAGTTACGATTCCAATAATTTAATATAATAATATTGTGGTTAATAGGAACTCGTAACTAGACTACCTAAAAGGATTGAACATTGACCAATAGCTGACGAGAATTGACTAAGGCTTAGGATTTTGACCAGGGTTTGCTACATCTTCGGATCTTAACGGATAATGGACCAGAGTTTACGAAAAACTTTGGATTTTGACGGATAATGGACCAGAGTTTACTAAAAGCTTTTGGATCTTGACGGATAATGGACCAGAGTTTACTAAAAACTTTGAATTTTGACAGATTATGGACCAGAGTTTATGAAAAATTTTGGATTTTGACGGAAAATCGACCAGAGTTTACCAAAAGCTTTGGATCTTGACGGATAATGGACCAGAGTTTACCAAAAACTTTGGATTTTGACGAATGATAAACCAGAGTGTCAAATAAAAACTTCGTTCATTACGGCCTCTGACCCATTAACATATCAGTAGAGGTTTTTAACATTTAGTAAGTTGTTCTTACCCTCCATGCTTGCAAAATTACTTTTTATTGATTTTAATACTTCCGAAGGAAGTACTAGTCCTTTTTCAGGCTGTGTATACCCTATTTCCGGAAATTATTGGCGCACTTTTTGAAAAAAATTAGGCTCATAGAGCGAAAAAAAATTGCTTTAAAGTCCGAAAAAAAATAGACTCATTGGCAAAAAAAAAATTGGCTCACAAGGTGATCCCATTTCACCTCTGTTGTTTAACATTGCTTTTGATCCATTCCTTCGTTCTATTCAACAGGCAACAAATTTCGATGGCTTCACTTTTCCAGAATTAGTAGCCGAACCATCCCCAGAATCTTTAAAAGTTATGGCCTATGCAGATGACACTCTTGTGTTTTTACAGTCCCATCAAGATTTTATTTGCTTAGAACGACTCATTACCCAGTATACCCTGGCCTCCAACGCCAAACTAAATTTTGCTAAAACCCAAGCTTTCTCCTTGTCAGGTAAATCAAGTCACTACTGGACGACCTATCTCAGTTCAAGGGAAACACCCATTACTTCATGGCATGATCGACATTCCCCTACTGCTCTAATCTACCTTGGATATCCACTATACTTTAACGCATCCCAGAAAAACCTAGCTATTGACCTGTTAATACAAAAGATACAACACGGATGTGATATTCACTCTGAACGTAAATTATTTATTAAAGGCCGAACCGTAGTTCTCAACACCCTTCTGCTCTCTAAATTATGGCACGTACTACGAATAATTCCTCTTACCAAAGGTCAAATCGATCGCTTACGAGGAATTTGCAGTACTTTTCTTAATGCATCTCGATTTCCTCGAATCGCATATCGTAATTTTGTTCCGTACAAAACAAAAGGCGGTGTTGGCATTTTGGATCCTCTAGTTCAACAACTTAAACTTCACTGGCGTTGGCTGGCTGACTTGATTATTGCTCCCGCAGTGCTACAGCAGCCTGCATATAGTGATCGATCTTTTCTACACACGTGTGTCCATTATCTCAAATACGGCCTATCCCTCATTGCATCTGGAGGAGCCTTCTCTCATCTATGGCCACTGCTGTTTTCAACAAAAAAACGAGGGTTTCGTTCGTTAACCTCCAATTCTTTTGTGTTGCTTTTTTCCCTTATGGACTCCTTACCAACTGGTAACATTAGTCAGTCTAACCTGTCGTTGGCAACATTTCTACACTTGGATTTGGCTTCAATTGTTATTCCAGCTCCACGGACGCCTGATATTCCAGCCTCTGCATCGCTTATCTCCGTGGTCTTTCCTCGTAACAGCGCCAGTATGTCAAAGATATTGGTACGCGATTTCTTCGTAGTGGATCCCAATACCCATATTTTTCGACAACGATCTGATCGCAAAACTAGATTTCCAACGTTACTTCGTAAGTTCCGTGTAGCAACCGCCAGTGGGTGTATTCAGTCTACCAGCAACTTCGGTCGTCTCCTGGGTTCTCAAATAGAGTCCACTGGGTCTATCGATCTCCGTCCTCTTCTCGAATCTCAAATGTCCACATTTATTCTCGCATTCGATAATCCGAAACAATTGGCAGTACTGCTACGTGATTCTTTGTTTCCTCCAAAGCCCACTACAACCTTTAGTATAGGCAAATGGAAAAACTTTTGGGGTTTACCCATCTCCCCCAGCATTCTTACAATATGGTATCGTGCGATTCATCACAAGTTACCTAACAAAAGTCTCTTACACAGTATCATCCCGGACTCCTTTCCTACTGCTGGTTGTATTCATTGTCCACAAACTGAGGACACTTTACACCACTTTCTATATGACTGTCCCACTAAACAAGCTATCTGGCTTCAGTGCTTGTCTACCTTCTTTCCAGACGTAACAATTGTACCTGGTCGAATACTGTCCATTCTCCTTGCGCTTGACTTCGGTGATTTACACAACACAAGATCTCCTGTTGCCACTTCGTTGACGTTTATATCCGTTATAGGTTGTATATTGCACGGGATCTGGAGATCTCATTGGCAACTAGTGTTTGACGATCAACCTTTCACTTCCACTACGGTACTAACACGCTGCCTGTCTATCGTATGGCAACTACACTTTCAATCGCTGGCTGATTAGTAGTACATTATTTGCCTTTAAAAAAAAATACGTCGAACATTTTATTTGTCCTCATTGTCATCCCTTGACATTATGCTTTGTTACTTTACAGAAAAAACTATTCAATTACCCCCCTTTTAGTCCCACCGGGACATTAAATAAAATTTTGAAAGACAGCCGCGCTGCCTTTCCCTACAAAAAAAAAAAAAAATTGGCTCAAGAATAAAAAAAATTATGGCTTATAAAATTAAAAAGAAAAGGCCCAGAAAAATGTAATATTAGCATAAAATAAGATATCTTTTTTATAACATCAATTTTACGGAATTGAGCAGTTTTATACATGACGATGGCACAGGAAAACTATACGATGACAGTGGAAATGAAGTGGCAGTTGTCGAAATGGAGGTTGACGATGACGCTTTTTCTCTGGAAGAGATAACTGAATACAAGCGGTATCTCGATTTTAAACCAGCTGAAAAGCCCCCTAAACATGTCAAGGCTCACAAGAAAGAAGTGACCGAAGTTGGCACTACCCAAATTGATGTAGCTAATGGAGCAAAGTCTGGCACTTATAGATCATATAATAAAGAGAATAAGGAAGTCCTTTTTTTTAGTTTATGAAAAAGGTTTTAGCGTCCGCAGTGCCGCGTTAAAATTAAATATTCCTCCTACAACAGCTCCTAACTGGCTAAAAAAAGAAGAACAAAACACAGAAGTAGAAGTAGCTGGTAGAAAAACAGGCAGTAATAGACCAGCAGGAAGACCAACAACTTTTAACGACGAGCGTAAAAAATATTTTACAGAACTTATCGATGAGAAACCCGATATCGTGTTGGATGAGATGATGGAAAGTTTAACAAATGAATTCAGTGACCTCAGCATTTCCAAAACGGCACTATATAATTTTGTAACCGAGAAATGCCGCATATCTTTGAAAAGAGCCCACTTTCACTCTGTCGAAAGAAATAGTCCTGAGAAAATTGAGCAGAGACGTCAATGGGTTATTAGATGGATGAGTACAGATATGGACTACAATAGTAATTGCGTATTTATCGATGAAGCTGCTTTTCATATTAATATGAAACGTAGCGTAGCATTGTCTAAGAAGGGATAACGTGCGGTTGTTGTTGTGCCAAAAACAAGAGCAAAAACGACAACTATTTTGGGGGCCATCTCACCTTACGGTGTTGTCAACGTCAGTATCCGACGTCCAAGAGTTGCAGCCTCTTCAAAAAAAAAAGAAAAGCCGAAGGCGGAAAACCTGTCAGTATCAAAGGCGGGACTGTTACAGGTCATTATTTTAACTTCATTGCCAACACACTAGACGTAATGGATCGACCCGAGGAGTTTAAGAACCACTACTTTGTTATGGACAATGCGCCTATCCACACCAACAAAGATATACAAACATATATCGAAAAACGTGGGTATGGCTGTATCCATCTCCCTCCTTACTCCCCTGAACTGAATCCAATCGAACAGTTTTGGTCAGTTTGTAAGAGTAAACTCAAGCGGGTAAAGCTGTTGGATGAAGAGACCTTGACAATGAGAATAAGAGATGCATGTAACAATGTACTTATCAGTGACCTCCAAGGCTTTTGTAGATATTCTACAAAAAAATTTGATGATTGTCTTGATGGTAAACCCATTTAATAAAATATATTTTCTTTCGTTCATTTCGTTCGTAGACTATGCACGAATTATTTATTAATTTTTGAGCGATAATTTAATTCGTCGCTGAACGAAATTTTTTTCCGTGAGTGCGCGAATATTTTGTGAAATTAGTGTAGTGAAAGTGTCGTACTATCTTTTGTACTACTTTTAATAATATAAATTAATCAGAAATCCTAAAATATAATAAAGCATCTGTTATCTTCTATTCATTATTAAACTATAAAACTATAACTAAGAACGATCACGACATAAGTCTTACGATAACACGACAATAAACTAAGTTCAAACAAAAAAAATTGATTTCTGCCAGACTTGAACTGGCGACCGTCTGCGTGTTAAGCAGACGTGATAACCGACTACACCAAGAAACCACCTTTCTTTTTGTCAAGCCAATGATTGTTGATGAACCAGATGTCTCGGAAAGTCACGTGACCGTTCGGACTAATTTAACCGAACCAATCAATGACATGGATATGGATATGCCGCTCGAGGTAGAATTACGGCTTAAGAAATCTAAAGCTCAAAAGAGAAGATTTGTACCCAATATCAATCAGGCCAATAGAAAACGACCAAAGAAGTAACACCACTTATTTATAAATATCACAACACTACTTCAGTATTTCGACAACCTGATACTTTATATTATTATCAACCTTTATATCTATCACCATACAATTATATATTATTATCACCATACATCACTATTACATTATCACGACACTTATTATTATTATCCATTACATTATTATCACATTCTCTATATCCTTCAAACTAGTATAAATAGCCCCTAGCTTTGTATCAAATAAACATTATCTTCTATTTTATATATTTAAGTACTTCTTTACTTATTAACTGATTAACCACTGAGAGTTGAATCTACACACACTACTTAACCTATTACAAGACTGATAAGTATGTCAACGCACATCCAGCATTAGAAGTAAGTCCGGTAGAAGAGTCCGGTAGTTACGACTATCACGAGATGATGGAATTACCAAAGCCAAAAAGAAGGTTTAAACCTAAACAGCCGAAGACCAGACCATTCAAGAAATCAAGAATAAACATCGTAATGGTCAGGCGAACAACAAGAACATAAATATAAATATAAACTATTTTAAACTGAAACAATTACTTAGCCATGATATAATCCTACAAACTAAACAATATAAATACCCCCCAAGATTCTATGAAATAAACGGAATCTTTTATCTTATAATCTTAACTTTTCTGTACTTCCAAAGTACTAGTAAGGCTCTTGTTAAAAAGACTTTCTGACCAATCAGAACCGGTTCACGTGACTATCACGTGCAGGAATATTACGTAAGGCTAAGGGATACATCTGAGGATTACAATTGGTAGCACCAGGCGTTTAAAAGAAAACAATATGGCTGAAAATCAAGGAAATACGGCGTCATATAATGACATGGCGGATTTAGTAAATAACTTAGCAAGACTGATGCGTGAAGTGAACAAGAATAAAAATGTCAAGGCAAAAGAACCCGATGAATACATTGGTGATCGTGATGCGGTAAAAATTGATGGATGGGTATCTGCGGTTGAGAACTATGCTCGTGTCCAAGGAATGGACGATGAAGAACTTGGAATTTATGCTATTGGACTACTCAAGGATAAAGCTAACACTTGTTATAGAACCATCGAAAAACCAAGAGAAGGTGAAGCATCTCTGGGCTGGCTAGAATTGAAACGCGCATTGATTGAATTTTTCTGCCCTGAAAACTCGGATTTAATAGCAAGGGATAAAATTGCAAAACTAAAACAAACAGGTGATCTAAATTCGTATATCAATACATTTATGGACTATAAGCTCGCAATCAAGAACATGACGGATGAGGAAGCATGTGACAAGTTCATGCGTGGACTAACTAACGTCAACACGGCCGCTTATGTCCGCCAATACTATGATGGTACTTTAAGAACTGCAACAAAATCAGCATTAACTTTTGATAGTGCCCATCACCAAGAAATGCTGTTTAGACCTTTGGTTCGCAATCCTGTCGTAAAACCTTACATTGATGATCCCATGGAACTCGATTGGATTGATAATCGTCAGCAAAACAATCGGTATGGTAGGAATAACAATAATGGTTCCCGATATGGAAATAGCCGCGGCGGCTATAACAAAAATAAGTCTCGTGGTGGAGGAAACTCAAATTCTGGTGGTGTTTGTTTTTTCTGTAACAAAACGGGTCATATCAAACGTTTTTGTAAAGAAAGATTGAACGAAATTAAAAGGTTGGATGATGCACGCAGTCGTCGAAATGGTCACTCTATAAATCTGATTGATATGGAACATGATGTCGGTGATAATGATAAACAAAAAAATAATAAACTTATTGATTTTGACCCTTATGCTTCTGAACCTAGTGACATTTTAGACTATCCTACTTTGGAACCTCAAATAGACAATGACATAATTGCATATGTTCAGGACCCACATCGAAGTATAACAGAATTAATTCCCATCGTCTATCCCAATAATGACTTAACGGAAGAATTTGAACATTTGACGGAATTAAACACTCTCGGTACGACATTACCCTTATATGATGGTAGCTGCTATGGTCAATCCCTACAAGTGTTAATCGACTCCGGCGCAAGTGAAAACTATGTGTCACCACACATAATTCACAATGATCAAGAACTCATTCCGGTTATGAATCGAAAGGTAGAAACTGCTGGAGGCGAAGTATCCGAAATTAAATACAAAATAAACTTAAAGGTGAACTTAAACGGTTATGCTACTTCTATTCTGGCGTATGTGTTTCCTACCAAGTTTGATCTCATTTTAGGGCGATCATGGTTAAAACAAGAAAAACCTATTCCTGATTGGGATACCGATACCTGGCTCATTAATAAGGGAAGTACACAATTAAAACCTAAAGCACACAAAAAGCATTCGTCACTCACTTCTATATCCGACCTTAGTTACTTAATATCACATAAGCAAGCTGACAGATATATGAAGAAAGGGGCGGATAGTTTTTTACTCTGCATTCGAGACATTGAAAAACCTGATGGAACATACTCAAACAAAACTGAAGGCGACTACTGGAAACAACTGGTTAAAGAATTTAATGAAATTTTTCAAACTGATTTGCCTGGTTTACCTCCAGATCGTGGAATCCAACATATCATCAACACCGGTGACGCGCGACCTATCTCAAGACCACCTTTCAAAATGTCCCCGTTGGAATTGGATGAGTTGAAGACGCAAATTCAAGAATTACTTAAATTAGGACTAATCAAGCCAAGTAGCTCTCCTTGGGGAGCACCTGTCCTATTTGTTCGAAAAAAACCAGATCCAGGATCGAAAGAACCGGGTAAACTGAGAATGTGTATCGATTACAGAGCTTTGAACAAAGTCACTGTTAGAGATTCGTCGAGTATACCACGACCTGATGAATGTTTAGAAAGACTAGTTGGTGCCAAATATTTTACAAGCATCGATCTCAAGTCAGGATACCATCAACTTCGAATTGCAGATGAGGATATTGACAAGACTGCTTTTAACACCCGTCATGGTAAATTCGCTTTTCTCGTACTCCCTTTTGGGTTATCAAATGCTCCGCCTACGTTTCAAAGGTTAATGAATAATGTCCTTGCTGATTGTCTCGATAAATTTGCCCTAGTTTACTTGGATGATATTCTCATTTGGAGCGACAGTCTAGAACAACACAAAAAACATGTACGACATGTGTTAGAACTACTACGAAAAGAAAAGCTTATTGTAAATCTGAAAAAATGCAATTTTGGAAAAAAGGAGTTGACTTTTGTGGGTTTTCACATATCAAGTAATGGTGTAAAGCCAAGCCCCGAAAAGGTGACAGTATTAGAACACTGGCCAAAGTTAACCAACGTTCAGGAAGTTCGACAATTTATAGGATTTGCACAATTTTATAAAAGATTTATTAAAGATTTTGCGTCTATTGCAGCACCTCTTACGGATCTCACTCGTGGCACTGGTCATAAAAAACGCCCTATCACTTGGACTCCGGAGTGCCAACAAAGCTTTGATACGTTAAAAAAGGTGCTTACTTCTAATCCAGTACTAAAACTCGTTGATATGAACAAACCTTTTAAAATCGAGGTCGATGCTTCTGACCGTGGATGTGGTGCGGTGCTTTATCAACCTGATGACAATGCTGAATTACCCTGGCATCCTATCTGCTTTGAATCTAAAAAGTTTACATTAAGTGAATCACGTATGCCAGCACAAGAGAAAGAATTGCTTGGCATTATTCATGCTTTACGAAAATGGCGTTGTTATGTTGATGGTTGCCCTGCCGGCTATACGGTGTACTCGGATCATATGCCTCTGCAATATTTTCGATCAAAAGAAAATCCTCCTAGTCGACTCGTACGATGGATCAATGAAATCGAGGCTATGAGTCCCACTATTGTATATAAAGCAGGAAAAGACAATCAGATTGCTGATGTTTTGTCACGTATGAATTATGCATCCGAAGAAATGGCTCCTGAAAACGAATCTTTAGAACCTGATATGTTATATGCTGCTTGGGATAAATTACCTCCTTTAGTTCGTGCAGACTGGCCTCTATTATATTTGTCACGGGATAAGGTAAAATCAGATGAGATTAACAACGTGTTAAACAAAGAACAAGATAACTTCAGCATTCTCTCCAATCGTATCTATAGACATGTGAGACTCCCTAATGATGATCAAAGTCATAAGGTACCATATCTACCTTTCGAAGATCGTGCGGATACACTTGCAAAATATCATGAATCGTTAGGCCATGCCGGAATCAAAACCACGCTGTACTATATGCTGGCTCGCTTTTGGTGGCCTGGAATTAAACAAGACATCATTGACTGGTTGACACTCTGTCCCGCATGCCAATTAAATAGTCGAAAAGGATTAGCTCATAAAGATGTCATGCACCCACTGAAAGTCCCAACTGCATTTGACCGCTGGCATTTAGATTTTTTGGACCTGCCCACATCTACAAAAGGTAATCGCTGGTTGTTGATCGGTGTTGATTACGCCACGAATTGGTGCGTTGCTCGTGCTATGCCGGTTGCATCAGCTGAAAACGTTGCCGATTTTTTGTATGAAGAAATTGTCCTGAACTTTGGAAATTTTTCTGAACTGGTAACAGATCGCGGAGCTAATTTTTGTAGTCTATTAATGAAGGAGTATGGAAAACGTGTTGGTGTTAATCACAAATTGACAAGTGCATACCATCCCCGAACGAACTCCAAGGTTGAACGTTTTAACGGTGTCATCAAACAGATGCTTAGAAAATATACCAATGGTGCCATTCATCGTTGGGATGATTTCGTTCACGCTGCTCTCTGGGCCTGTCGTATTCGCGTCCACACTACAACTGGGTTTAGTCCTTATTATTTAACATATGGTAGACAACCGCGTATACCTGGCGATATCATGCGACCTTATATTGATTCATCGGTATTCAAGGACCCTCGCACTGTAGCTGATTTTACTTCGCGTGAGTTAGCTTCCCTAGGCCAAGATCGTGCTGCTGCAGAGTTCAGAATGAAGGCTATGGCGGCGAAAGACAAAATTCGGTGGGATGCTGCAATCAAGCCTGTCTCTTTTGAAATTGGTGACATGGTAATGTTAACAAACGAAGGCAAATACGGGTTGGAGCCAACTTTCAAAGGTCCTTATATGGTGGTGAAAAGTTTTCCCGAGTTTGGCACTTACAAATTGGAAACCATTGCGGGAGAACCACTGAAATCACTCGTACATGTCGATCGCTTGAAGGCTGCTAATGGTCCAAAACCTGACGAACCTTGGTTTAATCCAACTGAGACTAAAAAAGTTTGGCGAAATTTCGAAAAAGAAACTGGTATCCAAATCTTACAACCAAAAATTATACTACCGCCTATTATTGACAACGACGTCACTGATCATGTCGATCCTGTCGATCATACGCCTAAAATTCCTGCCTCTGAAAAATCCTCAAGTCCCATATTAACTGCTTTACCTGAATTACCTGCGGATAATACCACACCTCCAAATGGGGGTATGCCTCTAACTGATGATATACTCCTGGATACAAGTTTTGGAAAAGCTGATTCTAAGGTTAACAGTGATATCTCTATGGATGACATTACTCTTGGTGACCCCAACTTGATCGGCTCTCCATCATTAGGTGCTCAGGGACTCGCACAGAGCCTAGGGGGGGCTAATGTCAACGCACATCCAGCATCAGAAGTAAGTCCGGTAGAAGAGTCCGGTAGTTACGACTATCACGAGATGATGGAATTACCAAAGCCAAAAAGAAGGTTTAAACCTAAACAGCCGAAGACCAGACCATTCAAGAAATCAAGAATAAACATCGTAATGGTCAGGCGAACAACAAGAACATAAATATAAATATAAACTATTTTAAACTGAAACAATTACTTAGCCATGATATAATCCTACAAACTAAACAATATAAATACCCCCCAAGATTCTATGAAATAAACGAAATCTTTTATCTTATAATCTTAACTTTTCTGTACTTCCAAAGTACTAGTAAGGCTCTTGTTAAAAAGACTTTCTGACCAATCAGAACCGGTTCACGTGACTATCACGTGCAGGAATATTACGTAAGGCTAAGAAATACATTTGAGGATTACAAGTATTAACCTTGCGCGGTTGGTTAAGTGGTATAATCTTCGCCTGCCACGCGAAGGGCCGGGGTTCGATTCCCCGACCGCGCAAAACTTTTTTTTCTTTAAAAAATGTTGTCGTACTGTTGATGCTGATGTCAGTGAGATATTAATAGATGCTTTTATGTAAAATTAAGTATAGCACAGTGCGTCCGCCCTCAATTGGACACTTTTTTGAAAACATTGGTCGGATTTTCGAAAAAAATTGGTCACGTTTTTGAACTTTTTTGGTCAAAAATGTGAAATCCAATTGGTAACTTTTTCGAATTTCATTTGGTCACTTTTTCGAAAATGAGTTAGTCGAATTATTTGGTCATTTTTTACATATACTTTAAATATTTTAGTTTAACATGCAATTTTTTTATGAAGACGGTACTGGAAATATTAGAGACGATAGAGGTCAAGAAGCACCTTCTTTTGTTGAAGAAACATCTTTTCGTTTAAAGAAATTGACTGATCTTCGAAAATGTATCAAAAGCAAAGACATTCAATTTGAAATGCCAATCTCAAATGACATTACGATGGAGAAAGCTTCTCCTAAAAAAGAACGGACTCTTCAATACAATGTTTATACTATTGAAGATCGTAAGTGATATTTTTATTTTTTGAAAGAGAAATTTATGAAACCTAAACAGGCAGCTGAGGCCACTAACGTAAATTATGACACGGCACGCAAGTGGAAAAAGGCTTATGAAGACGACCCTGAAAGAAATATACCTACAAAAAAAACGAACCTTGGATCCAACAGACCAGTTAGCCAATTAGACGAAAGACATAAAACGCATTTGCTACAATTTTTTGATGAAGATGCTTCTGCAACAATCCAGGATTCAGTAGAGAACTTGACAGCCACCTTCGAGGGCCTACAAATTAAAAAAACAAGAGTAGCCGAGTTTATGAGAGAAGAATGCAATCTAAGCATCAAAGTTGTTAGTCGTCATCCAGTCGGTAGAAATAAAGAAGCAACCCTTCAGGCTCGTGCTAACTGGGTTGATCATTGGATTGGAAATGGTATGGATTATCTCAACAATTGTATCTTTGTCGATGAATCAGGATTCGATATCAACATGCGTCGTAGTCGTGGTTGGTCTCAAAGGGGTACTGAAGCAATCATCACAACACCCTCAGCTAGAGGTGTGTCTCACACTGTAATTGGTGCTATATCAGCTATCGGTGTTGTTAACTTAAGTATGAGAGAATCTGGAAATGTTAAGAGGAGAAAAGTAGTAGGGGCAACAAAAAGAAAGGCGCCTGAGGACAAGTTATCTGTCCCCAAAGGTACTACAGGTGGCCACTATCTTCAGTTTTTAAGCGATACCATGGATATCATGGATGAGTTTCCTGAAATGAAAGGTTATTTTATTATTATGGATAATGCTCCAATCCACGTCCCTGGGGTAATTGACCCTGTAATTGTGAAAAGAGGTTATACTCCTGTATACCTCCCCCCATATTCACCAGAACTTAATCCCATCGAACAATTCTGGGCTATTGTAAAGGGAAAGGTCAAGCGCAATAAGCTGAGTGACGTAGAGTCCCTAACTACACGCATAACTGAAGCTGGTAAAATACCTCCCCCCATATTCACCAGAACTTAATCCCATCGAACAATTCTGGGCTATTGTAAAGGGAAAGGTCAAGCGCAATAAGCTGAGTGACGTAGAGTCCCTAACTACACGCATAACTGAAGCTGGTAAAAGTGTACCAGTTGAACACCTCGTAGCATTTATTCAACATTCAGTTAATCAATTCGATAATTGTCTCAAAAAAATTCCTATATAGCTCACACCTAACCAAAATAAATAATTTTCAAAAATATGACCAATTTATTTTAAAAAAAGTGACCAAATGAAATTCGAAAAAGTGACCAATTGAAGTTCAAAAAAGTGACCAATTGGATTTCGCATTTTTGACCAAAAAAGTTCAAAAACGTGACCAATTTTTTTCGAAAATCCGACCAATGTTTTCAAAAAAGTGTCCAATTGAGGGCGGACGCACTGTAAATGAAAGATGATCTCTATTGAATTATAGTTTTGTGAAATTGTTATATCTAAATTGAAGTTGTACAGAGCTTAGTATAAAATTATATCTGACACTGATACAAGGTGTAGTAGATAAAAGATGACTTTATTTGATTTAATTATTGATTCTATTTTATAGGTGAGCGGAGGTGATATGAATTATAAGTACGACAGATTTATAAGTACTGATACAATCTGGTTGGCGATTGTGGTGTTTTATTGGTAGAGGTTTTGATTTAGATAGAGCCAGAATACAAATAATGATTTATATTTCAGTCCTTAAGTGAGCACCACGTTGTTTTATATAAATACTTGATAGATATATATGGTAACGAACCAGTAAAGATAAATAAGATAAAAAAAAGGTTTAAAATAAAGATGCAGAGAAAAGAGACTAGGCTTCGATTTTCTAGGGAGACAGACAGATATAAGTTTTGACAGGCAAAATATAGTAAGAGTTTATAAGAATAATAAAGATAAAAAGCTGAATCATTTATTTATGATTGATAATTATTTGAGCTTTTATAGTTTTGCTCTGTTAGAAGGATCGGTAACGATACCCTGAAGAAAACGGATAATTGATAAAAATAATAATACTAGTTCGATAAAATAAATTGAGTTAAAACTATAATGGGAAAATATAAAGTTCGTTGCAAAACAATGCTAAAATTAAGCATCATGCTAGATAAATTGTCTGAGTGAAGTTTTCGGTTAACATCGAGAAATTGATATTTGAAAATCCGCATTGTAAAAACGGTTCACTAAAATATTGATACAATCTGGTTAGCGATGGTGTCAGAAGATTTATAATAGATATAGTTATGTAGACTAGTAATGAAGTAGTAAAAAGATGATCTTTATTAAATTGAGATTCTGAATAAGTTTTATAATCGATACGGAGTTTCTACTGAAATTAGTGTGACACGCTAACCAGATTGTATCAACAGCCTAAGAGACCGAAAAAGGTACTTTCAGGGTCTGTGTCAGGAACGTGGCTAGGATTATATTATAGCAATAATATCAGAAGATATCTACTAGTTATACAAGACGATGGAAGAGAGGTTTATAAAGTATTTAAATAATAATTGTAGATTATACAAGGAAGGGGAAGGAATACAAGATAATCGACATGGGACGGGGAAGGCGAGGGAAAGGGGGAGTATTTATATCTTTTCAGATAACATGGGTTTGCATTTAAGAATGTCTTGGCTTACTTAATTAGTCTTAGTGTTGGTTTCAGCTTACGTGGCCGAAACCCATGAGTCATGATTACTAATTACTTGGCGTCGGAGATACTTGAAAACGAGTCATGATTACTAATCTCTTGGAAGCGGGGGTTCATTGCATGGATAGTCTTGGAAGATCCTGGAAGGTCCTGGACACTGATGTTGTTGAATCTCAGCATGAGATTCTAGAACATTCCAGTAGTCCGGGATTCATGGTCAGGGGCAAAGTGCAAAGTACGTGGTTCATGACAGTCTGATCTAGTAATAAGTGATATATGTATAGAAAAGTAGAGTAGTAGATAAAAGATGATCTTTATTATTTTGTGCGATTAAGAATTATATAAATGTGTCGTGGGACTTTTGGTATATAACAGCCAAGTATATAAAGATATTATTTATAGGATCAAAAGAGGATTTTATTATGATTGAGATAAAAGTCTATTTTGAATATCAACATATTTGTGTGACCTAAGTCACGACAAATGTTCATTGTGTACTCTGACAGTACGACACCTGTCGGGGTCTGATCTAGTAATAAGTGTTATATATATAGAAAAGTAGAGTAGTAGATAAAAGATGATTTTTATTATTTTGTGTGATTAAGAATTATATAAATGTCTATTGTGTACTCCGACACACCCTTAAATCTTGCAAAAAAAGCTCTCCGACTGGGAATTGAACCCAGGTCTCCCGCGTGACAGGCGGGGATACTCACCACTATACTATCGAAGAAATGTTTTTATAAACTTCAGATGTTTAATTTACAGTTACATAATATGTCTTGCAGGTGACTATCACGTGAACGTGTTCCTATTAGCCAGAAGAGTACTCTTCAAAGTACAAGTACAAAATAAGTATTGAGATAAACGATCCAGATTTATTAATTATAATGTGGGGTTATTTATACTATCTAATTTGGTTTATGTTTCATATGTGCGTGATTGTTTTTATGCTAAACTAGTTTATGGCTTTGCTTGTTTGTTCTTATGATATACAGTTTTGTTTTCTTGTTTGGTCTTGCTTTCGTGATCTTTGGCTTAAACCTTCGTTTTGGTCTTGTGAGTTCCATTGCGTCATAACAGTTCTCGGTACCGGGCTCTTGTACCGGAACTATTTCATTGGCTGGATTGGTTCTGACATTTTTATCAGTCTTGTAATAGGTTAAGTAGTGTGTGTAGATTCAACTCTCAGTGGTTAATCAGTTAATAAGTAAAGAAGTACTTAAATATATAAAATAGAAGATAATGTTTATTTGATACAAAGCTAGGGGATATTTATACTAGTTTGGAGGATATAGAGAATGTGATAATAATGTAATGGATAATAATAATAATTGTCGTGATAATGTAATAGTGATGTATGGTGATAATAATATGTAATTGTATGGTGATAGATATAAAGGTTGATAATAATATAAAGTAATCAGGTTGTCGAAATACTGAAGTAGCGTTGTGATATTTATAAATAAGTGGTGTTACTTCTTTGGTCATTTTCTATTGGTCTGATTGATATTGGGTACAAATCTTCTCTTTTGGGCTTTAAATTTCTTAAGCCGTAATTCTACCTCGAGCGGCATATCCATATCCATGTCATTGATTGGTTCGGTTAAATTAGTCCGAATGGTCACGTGACTTTCCGAGACATCTGGTTCATAAACAATCATTGGCTTGACAGAAACTAATACGGTTGCGGTGTTGTTTGTGA
This sequence comes from Mucor saturninus, assembly GCA_016758985.1. Classification (NCBI taxonomy): domain Eukaryota; kingdom Fungi; phylum Mucoromycota; class Mucoromycetes; order Mucorales; family Mucoraceae; genus Mucor; species Mucor saturninus. The sequence goes on along the minus strand of JAEPRD010000232.1, from coordinate 15,937 downwards.
AATCAGTATGTTCCCCTTGATGTGATCGTTCCGAGAGAAGACAATCAATCAAAAGTATTAAATAAGATGTAGTTGTATACGATGATGTTATGAACTGGTTCTTCTTTTCAGTTATACAATTCAATTCAATTCAGTTCTATTCAGTCAATTCTATCCAGTCAGGTAGTTCTAACACTAAGGTACACAGTTGTTTCTTAAGTAAAGTAAAGATTATTTTATTATAATAAATTATAAAATTAAAGATATAATTGTCTATTTCCTATCCAGTCAATAACCAATCATTTTCGAGAAGCGTGACAATCACGTGTTTTTGATGACGTCACTCATTTTTAACAATAAACACTAGTTCAAATTTACAAACTATCAAAATGTCAAGCCGATGATTGTCGATGAACCAGATGTCTCGGAAAGTCACGTGACCATTCGGACTAATTTAACCGAACCAATCAATGACATGGATATGGATATGCCGCTCGAGGTAGAATTACGGCTTAAGAAATTTAAAGCCCAAAAGAGAAGATTTGTACCCAATATCAATCAGACCAATAGAAAATGACCAAAGAAGTAACACCACTTATTTATAAATATCACAACGCTACTTCAGTATTTCGACAACCTGATTACTTTATATTATTATCAACCTTTATATCTATCACCATACAATTACATATTATTATCACCATACATCACTATTACATTATCACGACAATTATTATTATTATCCATTACATTATTATCACATTCTCTATATCCTCCAAACTAGTATAAATATCCCCTAGTTTTGTATCAAATAAACATTATCTTCTTTTTTATATATCTTAGTACTTCTCTACTTATTAACTGATTAACCACTGAGAGTTGAATCTACATACACTACTTAACCTATTACAAGACTGATATTTGGTAGCACCAGAATCCAAAATGACGGACAAGACTAATTACAAGAATGACTACAATGCTGATATGGCTGAACTAATTAAAAAGTGTACTACCGCTATGACTGATAGCAAACAAACAAGAATCAAGGAACCCGAGGTGTATGATGGTACACGTGATGCTCTTATAATTGACGGCTGGATTAGATCCATCGAAAGATTTACAACTTTTAACTCCTGGACGCCCGAACGTAGCTCTTTATATGCTACTACTTTATTGCGTGATCGTGCTGACGCTTGGTTTAGAACAATTGAACTGACTGATGAAGCACCTACTACTTGGCTAGAACTGAAAAGATTAATTACTGAATTTTTCAGACCTGACAACTCAACAAGAATTGCGCGTGACAAACTTGCTTCCTTAAAACAGACAGGTGATTTGGTTAACTACATTAACGAATTTATGGACGTTAAATTGGCTATTCCTACTATGACTGATGAAGAAGGATGTGACAAGTTTATTAGAGGATTAACAAGCAAAATGATGAGATCCCATATTCGTCAATATGATGCTGATACGTTGAAACAAGCCATTCAAGCTGCTCTCGCTTTTGACAGTGCTCAACAAGAAGAAAATTATTCGTACATTCCCCGTTCATCACACGTCAAGACTAGGATTGATGACCCTATGGATTTGGATGTGGCTGAAGAAATTAACTATGTTCGAAATGATAATTACGGACGTGGAAATAACAACGGTTATTCACGTAACGACAATAACAACTTTTCTCGTGGTAACAACGGTAATTACTCTCGAAATAATGGAAACAATTATGGTCGCAACAATGGAAATTACAATTCTCGTAATGGTAACAACAATTTTAATAGTAACACTTCGTGTTATTATTGTCACAAGTCTGGTCACATCAAAAGAAACTGTCGCACTCGTTTATCTGATATCAAGAAATTAGATGATCAACATTCCAAGCGGGATTTTCAGTCAATGTAGTTGAAGACCAGGAAGTTCACCTACTTGACATTGATAACAATAACAATTTTCCTGAAAATAAAAACTTGATTGATTTTGACCTTTATTCCACTGATTCCACATTTTATCCTACACTAACTCCAACTAAATACAACAATAATACAACTAATGTCGACCCTACCAACACTCCTCCACACGTGGTGATTGAAACGCTACCCATTATACAGTATATCCCAAATCTTTTATTGATGATTTACAACATCTTTCCGATTTAAATGCTATGGCTACTACCCTTCCACTCTATCCTGTCATTGTCAGGAACGTGGCTAGGATTATATTATAGCAATAATATCAGAAGATACCTACTAGTTATACAAGACGATGGAAGAGAGGTTTATAAAGTATTTTAATAATAATTATAGATTATAGAAGGAAGGGGAAGGAATACAAGATAATCGACATGGGACGGGGAAGGCGAGGGAAAGGGGGAGTATTTATATCTTTTCAGATAACATGGGTTTGCATTTAAGAATGTCTTGGCTTACTTAATTAGTCTTAGTGTTGGTTTCAGCTTACGTGGCCGAAACCCATGAGTCATGATTACTAATTACTTGGCGTCGGAGATACTTGAAAACGAGTCATGATTACTAATCTCTTGGAAGCGGGGGTTCATTGCATGGATAGTCTTGGAAGGTCCTGGAAGGTTCTGGACACTGATGTTGTTGAATCTCAGCATGAGATTCTAGAACATTCCAGTAGTCCGGGATTCATGGTCAGGGGCAAAATGCAAAGTACGTGGTTCATGACACTTTGCTTTTCCACATCTAAAGCACTAGAACGGCCCTCAAACTCCAAATCGGGAAATAGAACGTGAAAGTGCAACAGGCCCATACCATCGATTTCTAACAAACGCATATTGGCATACTTTTTGAAGGGTTTACGTAGACCACGATACGTGTAGGAACCGTAATCAATACGTTTAATTGCAGTACTAAACTCCGGGCAAAGGCTGAATTTTACACGGTTACCTGCAAGCAAAGGAACGTCATGGACGGCATGGGTAATTAACGCGTCATAATTTCGCTCACAAAAGATAAGATTACTATGATCTTGCTCCATGTCCACAAAGATCGGTTTTTGTTGATTGTTATGAATTACAACACCGTCCAAAAGAATTTGGACCTTCTCAGAGAGCGTGAAAGCTTCCTGGCAACGGTTTACATACTCGGCGAAAGTAAGACTGACTATAATTTAGAATTAGAATTAGTAAAGAATAAAAAAAAATTAAAGTGTGTACGTACCATCTTCGGCTTCTAAGAGGGGATCGAACTCAATGGATTCAATGACATAATCACCATAAATGTGTGTGTGTCCGAAATGGAACTCTTCTTCCTCAAGGACGATGGAAGCAGGAGTAGGACGAACAAGAGGTACACTGAGGGAAGGGGTTTCAGCTTCAGAGTCAAAGGAATCATGTTCATCAACATTACTTGTATTAGAAACAGGAGGAGCATCACCATTATCACCAGAGTAACAAGATTCATACTCAGTACTTGACGAATCACTTGAGGAAGAGACACTGGGGAAATGGGAGGCATGACGAGCAGCAGGACGACCAGATTGAGAACGAGTAAAATATATACTTTTAGGCATAAGAAAATCTTTAGATGAAAAAAATGAAGAAAAGAAAGATGAGAAAGAGAAAGGAGGTCCTTCTCTACTTCTTTTTTTTAGGTCCTTCGCTACTCTTTTTTACAAATTTTAGAGCAAAAAAAAAAAAAAAAAAAAAAATTGAAGAAAAGAAAGAAGAGAAAGAGAATTTTTCTTTATCCTTACAGGAAATTTTTTTTTCTTTTTTTGGGGCGCAGCAGCTGAAAAAAAAGTATACTGGGTACTCCCACCATATTTTAAAAAAAGCATCAGTAATTTTTCAAAAAGCGGTTGACTATTTTTGGAAAAGACAAGATGTTTTTTTAAAATTGTTTATTAACTTAAAGCATTTTTTCCCATGGCAATACATCGAGAAAAGAGCTAACCGAATGTCGAATCCATCCACGACAATCCTGTAAAGTTACATTTATAACTGACTCCATAATTCGAGGAGTCAGTAGATCGCCAGTGTCCAAAGGGTTTCTTTTCACTATGGCGGAAAATGTGTTGACTATTCCACCAAATTTGTTGACAAAATCAACAAGTGCTACTGCCAAATAGTTGTTTGAGAAATAGCTGGCATCGATTTGTTTATCAACAGGTTTGCTGACAAAATCAACAAGTCTTGTAAATTTTGGCAACAAACTTGTTGGATGTAACGTTGTTGCTTTTGCAAACAAATTTGTTGATTTTACAAACAAGTCTTGTTGAACTATTTAACAACTTTGTTGATTTTACAAACAAGTCTTGTTGAACCTTTCAACAACTTTGGTTGTCTTATAAACAATACTTGTTGGAAAGTCCAACAACTTTGTTGGTGTTTCAGCCGAATATTGTTGCGCTTTTTTTATATTTTCATTCGTAAAACGGTATAAAACAACCAATGGTTTTTGGTTTCATTATCATTCATTCGTCATTTTATATAAAGCACATGATAAATTATTAAACAGATTTTATTATCGTATATACAATTGCTATTAAGAAGCAGAAATATCTTTAATGATAATAAGGAAAAGAGTCTTTTTTAACTTTTGTTATTATAGACGACATAACCGTAAATAGGCCATTAATAATCTCTATATAATAATGGATGACATGTACACATTTAATAGAGTTTAAAGTCTTTTGCGCCCGACATCGAACGAAACATAAAACCAAGAGAGAGTGCTTCATATGAATGTATTGATACTCTAAAAAACAAAATTAGAAACACAAAGAAGCGATTCAGAGTAATCTCAACCTTACTTTTACCGTACATCATATAACAGGCGTACCGTTAGTCCTAAAAAAGGATAAACAGATATGTGAGCGATTATTAAAAAGATATGTAAGTTCAAAGGACATATCATAACATCTTTAAATAAAGAGTGTTCTAATTTAGAAAAATAATTGAGGTGGTCCACATTAGTCTTTTGATTTAAGGAAGTACATAAAGAAAACTTACAACTTTATCTAAAGCACCACGCTCTTTTTTAAGGAAAAAAGAAATTAATAAAGGATTGTAGTAGCAGTAAAGTTTTCAGTCTACACGAAAAGCAAAAGCTACTCCTAGACTACTTGAATGAGAATCGTTGTTAACACTGTAGATAACAAAAACGTAAAACAGCACGCTTCAAGATGGAAGTTAAGTCCCTTACATAGAAGCAAACAGCGTTAAAAAACGCGTTGGGGTTATCAATAGAAGATCCACTTGAAGCTAAAAACAGAGCAAGCATTGTTAATAGACACACATGTTACAATGGGAAATAAGGTTACCATAGATTCATAGTATTTTTTTAAGTGAGTTTAAGAAGAAAGAAAGGAAGAAAATGTAAAAAAAAAAATATTGGGCTTACGCCAGTTTTATTTGGTTATGTGACTTAAAATTCCAACTCTATCTGCAGCGTTTTGTTTGGGTGAGCCACTGTTCTTCATCGCTGTATCCTTGTCTGGTATCAACATTTTGGCGTCTTTTTCCTTTATTAGAAAAACCATACGTTTTAGCAGCAGAGGAAGAAGTTGCAAGACCAGTAGTAGAAGGAGCAGGATTGGCAGGAGAATCATAATCATCGTCATATTGATTTTGGCCAAACTCTCCCCAGACAGAACCCTCAAAGCCTTCCAAGTACTCTTCAAGTATGTCCTTGGGTCTATTGTTATCTGTTAGTCTTTTCTTTTTCAATTCTTTTTCTAAATTTTGAGTAGTTCTTTTATATAAAGGAAAGGTGTTAGTTTTTAAAAACGAGATAAAAGAAATCATTAATGTTACCTGGTGGGTTGGTCGTGGTCAATCACAGTAGGATTGCCGAAAACAATAGCCTTGTTTCGAGCTCTATTACATTGAAACTTGTGACTTTCCGATAATAACTGTCATGAACTCATTTTATCATGTCCTAGATTATGCCTTGATTTTTAACCCTTGTGAAACTTTGTCCTAGAAATTAATATCAGTATATCTTGTCCGCTACCAAACTCCCTGTAAAACCTTGTACCAAAAGTCATATCAGTATATCTTGCCCGCCACCGAACTCCTTGTAAAACATATCATTAATCTGTCTCTCAATATTTCTCCCGCTTTCTGTCTGACTCAACCTTAGTAAACCTTTTCCCGATCATCTATTACTTTTATTCCTAATCCAGTTTTCCCGCCCGTGTCAAATCATAAATATTCCCCGAACCATCATATTATTCAATGCCAACTAAATCCAGCCTGTTACTACTCGTCAGTTCTCAATTACTCATCCTTGTCAAGGATCTGCTCATGATACCTGTTCCGTAAAATCCCTTGTTAATTTATAATTTAAACCCATTGTAGTTTTTCCCATGTATAGGAAATAGTATAAATAGATGCTAGTTATTTATTAGAAAAACGCTATTCTGGATCTTAGTCCTAACCCCCTTCCTCTCTTACTAAATAAATTATATTTAGTTCGAACCAATCTCCCCCCTGTGTCACCAAGTAGTCTTCCTGTTCTGTTCTGTCCCTTCTGTCCGTGACAATAACAGATTTGCAGCCCATGAGCTTTCACAGCGATGCAAAGGAAAACCGAGGTGAAATGCATTATTTTCTAAAATATAGGCGTATTTTGAAACCACCTCAGAAGAAATGTTTGACGAAAGAGGTAAAATAGCCTGTGAATCGGTTTTTTTCAGCTTCTTCAGGATTTCTTCCGTCAAGTCATCGTGAGTTTTTCTAGCGATAGTTTTGAGTATGTTATAGTCTCTTGTGTTTGCCGGGTCATCAATATCCAGATTACAAATGTTATTTTCCTTCTTAAAATAATTGATAAGGGCGAGTAGGCGGGGGCGCGCAGGAGGATAAACTGTAGATCTGCTGGCCTGTGATGCTTCTTCAAGTAACTTTGGAATGTCACGCTTACCCAAAAAATTTGGATTTAAAGAGTTGGGAACACCAGTTTGGTTTGCTGAACATATAAAAAAAAAAATTCAAGATTAATTGGTTAGCTATCGAGTAAGGACAATAGTTCGTTTATGTAATACCTTGCTTGCTGGCTTGTTGTGCCTCTTTAGTTATTGTGCCATCCATGGGTTGAGCAAAGGATGGAGCCAAAGGCTGCATAAGATCCTTTATCATTTCGTATTGACGATCCGTTTTGCCATTCAATTTAGACACTTCTTCTTCCAATTTGGAAATTCTAAAGACAGTAGCAGAATTGTTCATTGTTCTAAAAAAGAGAATTTTAATGATGGTTGTTTGAAGTAAAAAAAAAATACTACCTTATGTTTGTACACCTGTTATACAGAAGAAAAAAAACTGCTCTTTATATATACGTCTACTGTAAAGGCGACCTGGCCCATCCATTATAGAAATCATCATATGCGATCGGCTTGTAGACTAAAAAAAGGTTGTATGCACTTTATTATCGTTATCCGATTGGTTACGACCAGGCCAGTATGTAAATATTGCGAATAAATACTGTCTGCCGCTTGGTCAGGGTTAGAAAATAAACATATGCAAGCGACGTCAAATAAAAAAAAAGCTTTATTTCCAAACATAGTAGTATATGTATATATCATCACCATTAGAACAGCCAAGCATTACCTACTATCGTTGTCCTTAAGATATTGTATCATCGCACCAATCAACATGAGCAATTTGCATTGGGTTCATCTCTTTCGGAATCACTTCTAATTGGATTGAGGGTATGCACGAGAGAACATGTATATAAGGAACCAAAAAAATAAAAAAAAATAAAAACCTAAATCTGACATACGCACACTTTTACATTTTTACTGCTTACCTTAAATCATGCCCACTCCACGTATTTTCAACAGACATACTTGTTCCTGTAAAATGCCTTTTTCTAGTTTGCGTTTACTCAATAGTCATTACCAAAGATACCCTGACCATAGAGTGGTTGACACTGATGTTATCATGCAAGAAGCCGAACTTCCTTCATCCTCTGTTAACACACGTAAGCTACATCCATATCAATGCACTTTTCATTAACAACAATTTTAACATAATACTAAACGTGATTATTAACTTCCTAGCTTTATCAACTGATTCAGTACCTTACCATTCTTCTTTCACTTTTGAAGCAGGTCATGGTGAAAAACATGTTTATGACTTTGGTCCAGATCCCAGTTTTGATGAAACTGAACTTAACAGCATTCAGTTTATGGATATTATTGAAACGTACGGTATTTCAAGGGAAGCATGAAGAGAGCTCATTTACCTTTTTCGAACAATTCTTCAAAATAATTTGATTGGTGCTGAATTTAAGAATGGTAAGTTATTTATCACAGATTATATTGATGATAGAGAAGTATCAATTCAATCTTGCCAATTTTTTTTTTTTACATAATTAGGTAAAGTGCAATCCACCATTCTATTCCAAGATACCTTAGAAAGAGGACTTGCTGCAAAAGTAGACGTTCGTAGCCACATTTATGATATTTGTCCCCAAGGCTGTCGACCCTATCAAAAAAACGACGACGAAACTTTAAATTGTAGTAGCTGTGGTGAACAGAGATATGCTAATGCGATGACCAGAAGACCTGCTCGACAAATGAAGATGATGTCTGTCGGTGACCGGATTGCAAGTGTCTTGGCAAATGACAGATTCCGTGAATTGATGAAATACAGACACAATTACCAGTATAAAGACGATATGTATAAAGACTATTTCGATGAAGAAGAATACCGTTCGCTTAAGGCAAATACAAATTTTTTTTCTTCGGAAGACGATGTTGCATTAGCACTTTTTTTCGACGGGTTCCACCCTGGTAAAGCAACGACAGGCGACCAACTTTTGATAATTCATTTAGTCAATTTAAACTTTCCACCCGAGTATCGGTAAGTAACGACTACTTTGTTTTTGTTGAAGTAATTAGTAAAGACTTCCTAACCCAACCTGTTTTATTACAGATTTCAAAGTGAATATATGATCCAGCTCGCAATCTTACCAGGTCCAAATTCACCAAAAAATGTCGATTCCTTTTTAAGGCCAATCGTCGAAGAGTTTAAAGACTTGAGCAACCACGGCCTTGTAATAAGACGACATGGTAATGTTATCTGCAAGTCTAAAGTAAACCTTGTTATTGCCACTAGTGATATTCCTACTGCTGCATCTCTGGCACATCATTCTAGTCACATGAGCACAAATGGTTGTAGACTGTGTCGAATCGTCACCAAATGGGTCAACAGTCGAACTTGTTATTTAGATATTAATGCCTCTTTGCGTGAAAAATCTTACTTTACCAGCGGAAGTTCTGACTTCGTAAGTAGGGCAATATAAAAGAGAGAGACAATTAGAAGGCCAAAGAAATGCGGTAGAAAAAATCCAGACACTAAATATATTACCTTGTCTGATATAGGAAAAAGGAATCAATATTGAGCCCTTATTTACCTCTCTACCGACATTTACCCATCCAACATTTTTTGCACTTGAAGAACCACATCTTATAGGCCAAGAAATTGCTAAACACGTGTTTGAATTGCTGACCGTTTCAACAAAAAAGACATATAATAAAGCCATTGCTCTTAAGTATGCGCCTACTGAAGAAGAGCTTGAAGAAGAGAACATCACCTCCGCTATGGGTTGGCCATTCACATTCGAAATTCCAAAGGATAAACTGATTGAAATTGGCAAATTTATCGAATTATCAAGACCAACAGAGCCTACAACATTTTCCTCTAAATGGAAAAATCCAATTGAACAAAGTGGTGGCAACCGAGGAGTAGACTGGATTGACTTTCTTCATTACATGGTCCCAACAACATTCGTACCCGCTTTGCTGCATAACAATGTGAAAAAACCCTTATTGTTTTTGTGTAAGGCTTGTGCAGTTGCTTTAAAATGGAAAATCACAACAGAAGATCTGACAATGATGAAGAAGTAACTTAATATAAAACAAGAATAAAGCTCTATTTGTGCCATACCAGTTTGTATTTTAACCCGTGCTTTCATTTTTAGTGCGTTTAATCAGTGGAACACATTTTTGTTGAATGAGATACGTCAAAAACGATTCCAACCTGGTATATTAAAAACTGTTCAACACTATCTGGCCCATATACCAATGATGATTGAGAAGCAGGGCGTTTTGAAAGCCTATTCGGGTAGGTCAATGGAGAGAACGATTGGCCGCTACAAAAAGTTGATTAAGTCCAAGGTAAATGATGGTGCCAATGCTGGAAATGTTCTTGAACGATTTGCTATATATGGTCATGTCAACAGTTTGAATATCAATTTGAGGGAGACTTTGAACCTCTTGGAACCTAAAAAGCGAACAACGAACGACTTCGTTTCGCTTGATCCTAGTGATGACACCGCGCCCGAGCTCTGGTCTCCGCTGTTTCAGTGTCCTGTATCTACCCTTTCTTGCGGTGTATCTGATAGACAATTTACATCTGCTCTGCAAAGTTATTACCGCAGAGAATATTCTGGTCCCCACGAATTTGTCAATACAAGGAGTGGTGTAGTCAATGGCGCCGGTCGGGCCTGGTTTGATGATATTGTGTATACGTCCTCTTTTTTCAGAGATCATATCAACGAACGAAGGAGGGGTAATAATTGCGTTATGTTTGCTGTATCCCATCTAAAGTAGGTTTGGTTGGTTAGGGTTATTGGGCCATTATTTAATCGTACTGAATTTTTTTTTTTTTTACCTACATAGTCATCACAACAATTTAACGAGTCAACTGTATATCGGTTCCATCACCTTCTTTTTTGAGACGACTTTTGATGATATAAATGACTTTCTTGTTTTAATTGATGTCGCTGAATCACATGGAGTGGTAGATTACGACAGGCTCATGCCTAAGGTGGTCTTACGTCGTCCTGGTCAACATAAGTATGTTGTTTGTCGTTTCAACGATATCGTTTGTAACGTAGGCCTTGTCCGATACACCGTGGCTGAAAATCATTACAAGGTTATATCGCATCACATTTTCAAAGAACTGCTATACTCGAAGATGGGGAATGCGAGTAATCTTTAAGAAATATAGAAATAAAATAAAAATAAACATGGACAAAATGATGTGTATGAATCTTAAACGCCGAGTAAAGGTCTGGGTGAGAATAAAAAAATTGTGACACCAGAATTGATAAACAAATCTGCAATCAACACTTGTTGACAAATTCGCCATAGTGATTGCCCGTTATACAGACGTATCTGATACGTACCATAGCCGTATTGCGACTATCAAAATTATGCTAGATTTTCTTCACTTGGTTTTCCCTTCCAACATCAAGAAGGATTACGATGCAAAGCGTGTCGTACCAATGCTTGTCGGTATTGATGTGGAAAATATGCCTGGGACATTAGCCGTAAGGGAATCAAACGAAAAGCACACAGAGGAATTAAAAAAATTCCTTTTCACGAAGAGTAACAAGCTCGGAACATGCCGTAGAATCATAATGGCTAAGCTGACTATGGAGCTTCTCCACCGTTGTTTTGCTGCGAATGTTTACGTATACGCTAGTGTCAGATCAAATTGTATCTCTTTTCTTAGCCTCTTGGGTGAACCTTTACTTCCTTCCCCAACTTCAGCAGAATAAAAGCTACATTCTATCATTATTTTTACTAAATTGATTTCTACTTAATTTGTAAGACTTTTCGATTCCCAGTCAGCCAAACGCCCACTTAATTTTTAAGACTTTTCGATTCCCAGTCAGCCAGACACCTATCTAATTCGATTCCCCAAGGCAGAAAAAAAAAGACAAATACTTCTCTGACGCTTAATTTCTGATATTTGGAGCTTTTTATTGTATGCTGTGCGGCTTAGATACAAAATCCAAGTCTATGTGGTTGTGCTATTAGCGCTTAAAACGAACGTGCGTTAATGGCTTTTTTTTTTGTATTAACAGTGAGTTTATTTAGCAAGATAGATATAGAAGTGAAAAAGGAAAAGCTAAACTATTTCGGTTTAACAACCTTTGTCTTCGTAAATATTTTGTGACCTTTAAGAGTAGCTTGTGTTTGCACAACCAACTTTGGAGCAGGACCTTTGGAGGTTTGCCTGATAGCCTTCGGTTTACCTAGAATGGAACGCTTTTGTCCTATCATTTTTCTGCCACCATCAACCATTTTATCAGCCAAATGGGATGTCGGAGGTGTCACGAGTGACGTACGCTCGTCTTCTTCAATTTCTATGCACACCGTTTCTACAGTTGTGGCGTACTTGGACGATGAAAAACCACTTCCAGCAATCGTCGAAGGCTGGTACGCATCTGATAGGTCTGTATCAGAATCCGAGATGGACTGTTTAACAATCGTAGGCATCTTCATATTAGATTCCTCATTAGGAGTATTGACGTGCACTGGCTGAAACGTTTTCTTTTTACAAAACTTGGCGGTATGACCGTGACCTTGACAGGGGAAGCACTTGGTTTTGGCCAGTTCCGGACATTTAGAGCGTACATGACCGGCGTGTTGACACCAGTGACAAACGATAGGGGCACCTTTGAATGATGCCGAAGCAAAACAATCCCATTCGTACAAATATAAATTATTGGAAAGCGGCTCATTGGTAAACACTACACTATCCTCATCAGAAAAACCGGCAGCCGTATTGAGTATCACTGATAATTCGCCTTCGAAATAGCCTCCACAAGTGTGCTCTTTGACTTGCAAGACCTGTCCGTAAAAAAGAAGAGAACTCATTAACTTTTCAAGAAAATCCTCCTTATCAGGAATTTATACAAGCGTCATCTTCACATGGGCAAGCTTACACATTTCCGAATCAATTGTATAAGTTCCTTTGATAATGGTGTTCTTGATTGTAACACCAGTACAAATTGCCTTGTCAAGACTTGAGTCATCAATAAATTTGACTTCAACCAAAAGATCACCATTTAAGCTCGAACCATAATTACTGATTGGGCGGAAACCTTGAACCGCGCCACATTGCGTTTCGATAAGCTTCTATGCTTCTGTACGATGTTGGATTAAAGAAACAGGAATGGAGAAAAGAGCAGAATCAGGTGTCAATGCCTGTTTCACGATTGCGGTAGCCTTCTGCATTCTGATGATACCGTCGAGGTATTCATTCTGGTAGATTACCTTACTTTGTAACTTGAATTGAGGATCCCCATTGTTAGGGCCAGATAAAGAACGAACAACTTTCTTGGATTTACCACGGGATGCGATTGATGCCCAAAAATTATGAAGAATTTCTGCCATTGTTTAATGATCCAGAAAGAAAATTAAAATTGCAGATTGAGAATCGGGAATGCTGAAATGTTTGCCAGATTGGTTAAATGTCACAATTAACGGCGAGATCAAGGAGATGGAAGGGAGCGAAATAAATGAAAAAGATGGAGCCGATAGTGAGGAATCGAATGAAATAAAGATTTCTAATGGATGGATAGAATTCACCGAGATATCGTCGAAACAAGTTTTTTGGATGCAAATACCTTTATGAAAAATTCTTTTAGCGAAAGAAAGCACGTGCGTTAATGGCTTTGAAAAAAAAAACGGTGTCTTTTTTTTTTTTTTTTTTGTATGTAACAGTAAGTTTATTTAGCAGTAAAATTTAAAGAAGGGAAAAGGGAAAACTAACTATTAAGGTTTAGCAACCTTTGTCTTCATGAACAATATGTGACCTTTTAACGCCGTTGGTGTTTTGACAACTAACTTTGGAGCAGGACCTTTGAGGGTCGGTTTGATCCCTTTCGGTTTACCTAACACAGAACGTTTTCGACCTAGCATTTTTCTATCGCCATTACCAATTTTACTATCCGTTTCAGCCTTGGGGGGAGTCGCTGATGATATAATATCAGGTTCATCAAACTCCATTGGTACTGTGTCGACCGTGGTAGCGTACTTTGAAGCCAAAGACCCACTTTGAACAAACTTAGACGACATGGATATATCCGAAAGATCAGTATCGGAATCAGATCCAGATGGCACAAGAATCGTAGGAGGCTTGATTACAGCCTCGTTACTAGCAACGTCTGTTGGGACTCGTACGGAATTTTTCTTCTTACAAAACTTTGCCGTATGGCCAAGACACTGACATGAGAAACATTTCATTTTCGCCAGTTCCGGACATTTCGAACGCACATGACCTGCGTGGTGACACCAATGGCAAACAGTAGAGGCGCCTTTGAAATATGCCTACGCAAAGCAGTCCCATGCGTGCAAATACAAGTTGTTCGTAAGTGGCTCATTGGCATAATGATTAATAAGGTCGTCATCATAGCCGCAAGACGTGTTCAATATCACAGATAGCTCACCTTCAAAGTAACTACCACAAGTGTATTCCTTTACTTGTAGTACTTGGCCATAGAATAACAGTGAGCTCATCAGATGTTCAAGAAAATCCTCTTGATCCGGGATGTACAACAGGGACATCTTCACATGAACTAGGGTATATTCGACGGGATCGGAGGAGTAGGTTCCTTTGATGACCTTATCTTTGACTGTAACGCCGGTAGAAACTGCCTTTTCAGCACCTGAATCATCAACAAATTTTGCTTCGATCAGAAGATCACCATTTGAATTGGAGCCAAAATTGCTAATCGGACGAAAACCATGGACCGCTCCACATTGGCTTTCAATAAGCTTGTATGCTTCAGTTCGATGAGAGATTAGAGAAGCAGAAAACGAAAAAAGAACAGAATCAGGAGTCAAAGCCTGTTTCACGATAGCGGTTGCCTTCTGCATTCTAAGTATGCAGTCCAGATCGTCGGATTCATAGATTACCTTACTTTGTGGTTGAAATGGAGAATCCTTCTGGTTCAGAATATGTAAAGGACGAATAACATTCTGAGAAGTGCCACGAGCTGCGACAGATGCCCAGCTATTGTGCATATTTGTTGCCATTCCTTAATGATCAAGAAAGAAAATAAAAATGGCAATTTTGAATTGGAAATGTTGAAAATTCTTCGAGATGTCTTGAATGTCGAGATTGACGGCGAGATCGAAGAGATGGAGGAAAGCGTAAAAATTGATAAAGATAAAACCAATGGAGAGGAATCGAATACAACAAAAATATTTGATGGATGGATAGAATTGACCGAGATATCGAGGAAATAAGAAATTGGATGCAAATACCTTTATGAAAAATTCTTTAAGCGAAAGAAAGCCTTTGGATGCAAATACGTTTATGAAAAATTCTTTTCAGCGAAACCCGTCGTGTCCGTATTACACCCAAAAAAAAGTGAAATCAAAAACATCAGAAATAAAGTATAAAAAAAAATTATCATAAATAATAAATTTAAGCGGCGATTCGGGACTTATAAACAAAACATTTAAACGGTGTAATATTTAAAATTGTATATATTGATAAATCATAATAAAAGTATCATTTTGCAACAAAATACAACATATTTTTGTTATTTACACGTTTTGTTTACATTGTGGGTCTTTGGCACATATCGCTGTATAGCCAATATTTGTTCTCACGTTTCGTGCACGTGATTGTCGTGTGATGATTAGACCGTATAGCCATAGTTGGGCCATTGTTCAAAAATGATCATTTAATTGACCGAATTTTGCATTTAATTCAACTAAAAAAGGCTTTCTTTCGCTTAAAGAATTTTTCATAAAGAATTTTTCATAAAGGTATTTGCATCCAATTTCTTCTTTCCTCGATATCTCGGTCAATTCTATCCATCCATCCAATTTTCTTTTTGCATTCGACGCGTCTTTGCAAGCTTCATCTTTTTCAATTATTACGCTTTCACCAATCTCTTCGATCTCGCCTTCAATTTCGACATTTAAGACATTTGTGAAAAGTTTTCGTGTAATTCAACAATTCAATTCGACATTCTTAATTTTCTTTCTGGATCATTAAACAATGTCAACTCAAGATCAACTTTCCTGGTCAACTGTGGCTTCTCGTGGTGTCTCCAAGAAAGTCCTTCGTCCACTTCCTGTCTCTACCGAGACTGATTCTAAATTCAAGTTGAAAAGTAACATCCTGTTCGAACATGCTCAACTTGATTACCAAATTATGGTGCGCCAAGCTGCTTCT
>JAEPRD010000231.1:13094-35888 GCA_016758985.1 Mucor saturninus | reverse complement strand
TATAACGTATTAACTAAGGATTTGTGTAAAGAGAGCTCATAAAAATACATATTTAAATACATTATGAACTGTCAATGCAGAATATGGAAACTGTAAAATTCATAGGATACATCCTTTGATAGCCTTTTTCTGGAATTTTTTTTTTATTCTATTTGTTTGTATATATATATATATATACGTTAGTCTGAATCATTTTTTTACTTCTGTCTGAAATATATTTTTGTTCATCTGAAAACATTTTTAGGTGTGTCTGAAAATAAATTTTCCTTGTCTGAATTTAAAGTGCTAATACTGTAATTCATGCTTTTTTTTCACACAGAGTTTAACTGGGATGAAAAAAAAAAAATCTATTTTATTAAATTCGCATATTATATTCGTATTCTTCTCTTGTGTTTTGAGCCACCCATAATACAATGGTACTACGTATATAAATTATTTGTTTAGCATGATTTCCCTTTCTCTCTTTCACTCTTCAATTTACCTCAACATAATCAATCCATTCTGTCCTACGCCAGCGATACCATAATTAATATAAGGTTGCGCAGAATCCAAATGTACAATGTACTTGATAATCAACACACACTACATTCCCAAATAATCATATAAATTAGTTGTCTCCCAATTATACATGTACACAACAACTTACACAAGATCCAGCAAAACCTCCGGCAATTAATGCAAATCCGAGAAACAAAAAGAGTCTTGCTTTCCAAACAAGTCCCGATCCAGCATATGAAAACGCCTCACCCTGCAAACGACTTTTATCGATCAAGTTGATGCTATGTAACTTGTCAGTAAATATTTGAACGAGCTACGAATATTTCGTAAAAAAACATGTATATACTTTACACAATCATACCAAACGTGGTCAAAATACCGGAAAACCAATCCTCAAATCCCATTTTACTACTTCCATTATATCGAGCAGAGTTAATGACTGCATCAATGAACACCCACCAACCTATGGCAAGCTATTTTTTCAAAAAAAAAAATCCATTAGAATGTATAAAAAGGGGGGAGATAAAACTCACCAAACCACCAGAAAGGTAAGCGCCAATCTGTCTACCTTTACGAGATAAAAAACGCAAAGGATTTCTAAAAACAAATATCGATTGAGATTCATCGTCATACATGTTCGTCTGCATTCTTTTTGTATTGTTGAGCTTTTATATTAAGAATAACAATAAAAAGTTGCCTTCTTGAGAATTATGTGAGATTTTTAAAAAAGAAAAAAAAATTATTAAAAAGATGACGTAAAAACTTGGATTTGGTAAGCCATTGATCACACCATTGAAAAGTATGTTACTGAAGACGGTACATGGGGATAGAGTTTATGCAAAAGATGTTTCGCTTTTTGAGTATCTACTGATGTCTGCACAATATTCCATATAGGATATAAAAACCAGTAACAAGCAGGATAACTACTTTCATTAGTCCCTTTTCCCGAAATAGCACATGAAAATAGGCACGAAAATGTCTGTAAAAACGAAGCCTGTGGCATAACGCTATATAAGTATTTCTGAAAACATACATCGCTGGAACTGATGCTATGTATCAAATTCCTATCAGATAATGTGATCAGTCATGGCAATTTGACGCAAATACCTGTTGATATGGCGCAAAAGCAGGTTTCATCCTGCCGAAAAACAAATCTCTGATCATCAATTATTATAAAAGAAATAATTAGACCCACCGAGTGCTATAAAAAAGTTGACTGATTATAGATCATCTTCTCGTGACATCTATTTAAGTCATAGAAACATAGTTTTTATAGTACGGTACTGATACATTTTGTATGCCCACTTTGTCCTTGTTTTTCACTCATGGATTCTTTAAGATGTACTTTCACTACAGCATTGTCTGTGAGTGGTGTTACAAAATTCGGGAATCTACAAATAAGTTAATATTGAAGCAATAATAGTGTTCACCGAAACAACTCGCATCTTTATCACTTAATTAATTAAAATCGGATCTAAATATATGCTTCTTAGTATCATAGACAAGCACACTTAAAATAACCTCTATGTTGCTATAGATACGTGGGTTGCTAATTCCGACGACTGTGCAGCCGATTTTGAGATTTCAAAAAATCTACGTACAAGTTCTTTGATAACACTAATTATTTATTTTTAAGACAAAAATAAAAGCATGGTTTGGAGCAAAGAGCTGACCGGTTTATAGTACATCCTGTAAGATCGTAAGTCTTTACCACAAGTACTACAAGCAAACATGCAGAGCCTAGTGACGGTCACGCTGAGCTGTCAAACCCGGGCTTTTAAAAAAAAAGTACAATTTTTTTTATGGGATATTTAGCACAACCCCCCCTCCCCTTGTTTTTTTTCCCTGTAACTTACATTTGAAAAATGAGAAAGCCCATTTACAGTTTATCAAGAAAGTTGGGACGTATGTCCTGGAACAAATACAACTTGTACAACATTGCACACAAGGAACTTCCCAACTTCAACAACAAGACTCTTTTCCAACAGAAATGGATCGCTAAAAGAGAGACTCGTGCTTACCATGGTGATGAAGTGACAGAACGTCAATTCAAGAATAAATTCTTTGATCCCAAATTACCTACCGTTCATTCTTCAGCCGATGCCGGTCAAGCCCATCCTCCCGTCGCTGCTCTTACCTTTGCCGAATTAGAGCGTCGTTTAGATTTCGTTGTTTTTAGATCAAACTTTTGTCCTTCCATCTACGCTGCTCGTCAGTTGTGTGTTCACGGAAAGGTTTTGGTTAACGGTAAAAAGGTAAAATTAGAGCAGAGATAATTCATAATAAAGAGGTAGATAGACTAATGATATCATTAGTTGGCCTATCCTTCCCACAAGTTAAAGGATGGTGATGTTATTTCAGTGGATCCTCAAGCTATTCAATTTTTGAAGGGAGAAAAGGGACAAGAATTAGATTTCACACCTAAACCATTCTCACAACCCTTCTTATTCGTACCCGAATATCTCGAAGTCAACTACAATACTTGTCAAACAGTATTCTTAAGATCACCCATTTCTAGACCTGGACGTACAGAAATCCCTTCACCTTTCTCCCCCGAGATGCATTCACTCGCCTATGAATTCTATGCTCGTCGTAGTAAATAAATTAATAAAAAAACTGTTATATATATAAAGGCTTTGTTGTTTTGGGCATTAGAAAGTTTTCTTTATTTTATGCAAAAAAAAAAACTTTTTTGATAACTGAGAAAAAAGGTTGTTTATTGACGAGCAGCAATTTCCTTAGCTTCCAAAGCAGCACGCTTGGCCATCTTGGCGTTGGACTTGGGACCCATAATTCCACCACCCCAGTGACGACGGACATCTTCCCACTTCTCGGTGAAGTTGGTGTTGACGGCAGAGACGATAGTGGCGAGTTCAGCCTTATCAGCATCAGAGACTTCGGTCAAGACAAGAGCAGTAGCGGTCTTCTTGTGGACAAGAGTACCGAGTCTGGCCTTACCCTTAACAATACAGTAAGGGATACCCATCTTACGACAGAGGGCAGGGAGCCAGAGAACCAACTCAATGGGGTCAACATCATCAGCAATGACGACCAACTTGGCCTTCTTGGCTTCGATGAGAGCAGTGATGTGGTTGATACCATACTTGACAACAACGGGCTTGTCAGTCTTGGCAACTTCCTTCTTCTCGGCCTTGGCAGCAGCGGCGGCACGGAGACGATCACGCTTCTCGGTCTTGGACTCAGGTCTGTACTTGTGCATCAACTTGAAGACTTGAGTGGCAGTGTTCTTATCCAAAACATGAGTGAATTGGTTAAGGGCAGGAGGGACCTTCAAACGTTGGTAGATGATCTTCTTTTGACGTTGGAGCTTAACATATTGAGGCCACTTGACGAAACGAGAGACATCACGCTTGGGTTGAACATCTTGACCAACACCAAAGTTCTTGGGGGTCTTTTCGATCAAAGGGTTAGCAGCAACCTTAGCGGCTTGCTTTCCCTTGACGGGATAAGGAGCGGGAGCAACCTTCTTTCCAGTGGACTTCTTGGTGGTAGGAGCCTAATCGCTTTTAATTAATATACGCATGTCAAAATGTTTTTGAAGTCCCCCTCTTATAATTCGTGTGTGAGCATAAACTAAATTTCCCTTCATCCATCCATCGTTGTATATTTTATCCATCCATACTGTTCGGTGCTTATTCTTTTCTTTCTTTTTTTTTTCATCTATCGTCATATCTATGCTCACACGTTATATCCCATCATTCTCTGTTATACTTTACCATATTGAGATGTATGAAAAAGAGAAGGTTTTCACTGTCGCTTGGCCTACATATTACTTTAACCCTTTGGCCTACAGCTCTAAAAATGGGAATTCAAAAAAAAAATCAAGTCCGACCCGGACAAAATGCCCCACATTCTGTAACTGGATAATTGGTGTTGCATACTTTGAAATCATTGATGCCTTTGTATTTGCTTTAAAAAGCGCCTTGTCAAGAGATGCATAATATCTCGGAATTAACCCAAATGAATGACCATTTGACAGAAGTACGTGCCTAAGCCCGCCCACTTCTTGTGCATACTTGCTTCTTTAATTACCGAACTTGTGGTTTCATAACGTAAAGGAGGGGGTAAATTGTTACATATCCATGTCGACAAAAAGAGGATCATTTCTCATAAAAGGTTGCTGAGCACAGCCTGATAAAGCAAATAATGCAGATTCCACAAATACTTTTGAGATGGAAAGCAGCCTTATTGTTCACAGGCATTTCTAAAAAAAAAAAAAAAAAAAAAAAAAAAAAAACTCCCCGGAATTCCTCTGGGATCTAATCTTGAAAAGATAAGACTTTAGATGTTAGCTGCAAGTAAAAATAACAATCGAAGTTTACAAAACATCAAGGATTCTGTAACCATTGCGGAGACTGATTCGTTTTAAATAAGATGTGTAGATATACCTATATAAGAAAAAAACGTGTTTTTTTACTTCAGAATTAATGATGTCAATATAATCTTTTGAGTATGCCCAATTCAGACATATTCAAGATACGACAATTTTGCCGTTACCTCCTCTCATGGTATTAAGGCACATACGGCTTTTTCATGTATATTTATCAAATCCGAAGAAATTATATTAAAAAAGCTATCGGCATGTTGTTTCGAACAATAAGCCAAGCGAGTATTCTTTTTTCTTTGTATGTGGATGAGCCATAACATAAAGTACAAAAAATGATATAATGTTGTTTCTGACCATGATTGCAAATATAGCCATATAGTCATTCATGGAGTAGCTTTTATCCTAAAAAGAAAACAAATATGGGTTTCTAGAGTGTATCAAATTCTGCACTTTAAATGCATTCACCAATGTCTTGTATATGCGAGTTCCCCTCCCAAATACAAATACGAATGCGAAATATATATATAAAAATAACATTCTGTATTTTATAACAATAGATGAAACTACATTAGATAAACCCAAAACATGAATTTCAAAGGCAGTCAAAAATCCAATGACGCATATAAGAAGAAAGAAAGGAAAAAAGAGTGCATGATGGGTAAAATTTCGATAAGGGGTCATCATTAAAAAAGACTACAGGGACGATTTATAAACGTGGGGAATAACTGCCTTATTTTTTTTTTTTTTTTCAGTATTATTATTAATACACACCATTATTTGTATATTTTATTAATTCATAGAGGCATATGGGGTACAGTGAAGATTGAAAGAGAATATGTATAGGCCGTTTCCGGCGAGAATAATTAAAAATATAAATGTATCTTTTTTTGCAAAGTAGATAGTAATAATAAAAAAGAAAAAAAAAAAAAGAAGTGTCTGCATGTTAGATGGGCGTAGTTTTTTCATAATTGTAAAATAGAGCTTAATCATAATAGAGAAAAGTACTGTTGATCCGATAATAAATCGAATGGGATGATGTCTTCATCCTTCAGACATAAGGAAAGTATGGGTGAATGAGATGGTGTGATGTATGATATGGGCGAGCATGTTGTTGTGGATGATTCTACTGTCTGATTATCGAAAAAGTCCAACCAGGAAGGCCATTGTGAATTATCTACGACGGGGTCCATGATATTTGGAAATATATCTACTAAATCAAACTGCACTTGATCGTCTTCTTCGTAATTGTATGCTCTCTTATTATTTACTTTAGGTAAGGATGAAGACGAGCTCGTTGGTGATGGATATATGGGTGTGTCCTCCACCAGAAATTGATCCATTAAAGCATCAAAGTCTATGGCAGGTAATAAACAGCAATTGATTTGTTTGATAATTGAAATGCTTTTGTACAGACTTATTTTATCTACTTTATCAAGATGAATTGAAGTAGCTAACGTGAGTGATGAGAAAAATACATTGTACAAATATTTCTGTTGCCCAAGGTCGACCATTCGTTCAGATATATGAATGATGGTATTTGCTGCAGTGGTACATATACTGGTACATAGACCGCTATTATGGCTGCTATTATTATTTAACATGATTTGGACAGTGTGATAAAAGATACGATATAATTTAGCAAGTGCCGATGGTTCCCCTGCTGTCGGCTTCCCATAATCCAAATAAGAGGGCAATTGCAATAACCATTCAGTTAATTTAGATTCGAGCTTATTGACATTGTCTCCATTGCACATGTCAGCAACAATGTTTGACAGGCGAATCATTTCGTTAAAGGAATTGATCTGTAAAGCAGACTCGATTGAGAAATAACAAGTATTAACCAATAACTTTTGTTCTTGTTGTTGATGATGTAGAGCAAAAAGTTGATTGTCTTCCAATTGAGGCCATTTACAATCCCAAGATTGAGTCAGTAGCCTTTCACCACCTGTGCAACTTGCCAACCACTGGTCAATCACGAACGAGACCCAAAATGCACGTCGCTTCATTTCAACGTAATGAATATCTTTAGAATTATCAGATTCGTAACCAAGGTTCATTTCGGTAACCAATTGTGCCAGTTGATGACGGAGCGAGTAGCACTTCACCATATCACCTGCAATATAAGTATACCAGCACATGATGACAACGGCCTGAAAAAAAAAAAAGAAGGGGGTTAGCTATCTGGGATAAACAAGAGGGAGTTATTTGTATTTTTACCTGTACAGTTGTAATATCAGGTATGGTAATAAAGTCATTCGATAAACCAAGAAAGTGCTGATACAACACTTTTTCCTGTTGTATATCTTTATTTTCTAATCTACAACCTAATAAAAACACGGCGAATTTTAAGAGTGGGTTTAATTCATCTCTTTCAAGCTGAAAGGCAAATTGAGGTCTTGACAAGATGGGAAACATGAAATTGAAATGATTAAAAAAGTTCTCGGTCCATAGGTCTTGGTGATGAAAAATGAGCTTTTCTCTTGCATTGAAAAGCACATCTTCTGTCATTAAAAAATCGTACACTATGCCATTGCTGCCCTAGAGGATAGTCATAAGAATGGACCTTATCAGTGTTCTAATTCTTTTTCAAAAATATATATATATATGTATAAAACGTACGTGTACTAGGGCATTATCTACTGCGCCAGAAATCAAACAAAGCAAAGCATTAATCGGTTGATCTTTTTTGATGATCAAGATTTGTTGTTGTTGCTTATTTTGTTGATTTCCTAAAAGAGACTCGATTCGATGCGCTCTACTTTCGATGACTTCAACATAGCCTTTGGGTGGGCCTCGCTTTTTGGGAGGGTCTGAATATTGACAACAATTACCGATAGATTGACATCTGGAACAAGAGGGTTGAATTCCATCACACTTGACTTTCTTTTTACGACAGATAACGCAAGCAAGAGTGACTTTCACACGCTTTGGTGCTTGTTCGTTGACTATTTTGGACATGTAAAAGAAAGAAAAAGAATCAGAGAAAAGGGGGAAGAGAAAGAAAGAAAAGAAATAGGGAAAGAATGGGTTAAATACTAATATACACAAAAAAAGAAAGGGGTAGAATACAAGGGATATGACCATTTGTTTATTACGCATGTATAACAAAAAGTGTGGAGAAACACTTGATTGGTCAAAATATCGTCTTTTTAGGTTATATGCATTTCTATCCTTTTTGCAAATCGGCAATTTCTCCCCTTATATTTTTTTTTTTTTACTTCGTTTGTATGAATTAAACCGAGAAAAATATAAAGAAATACAGTGAGACACCCCAGCCAGTCAAATCTTTAATCTCAAAGATCAAGTGATACTCCATCATTCAAATTTGGGAAATACAGGGAGTTCCCCTCGTTTTGCTAATGATGTAAATTTGTAATTTTATATGCATTTTAATTTACACTCAAGATATGTTGCTGCTTAGATCTATTGGACCAATCAGCGTCTTTACTTCATATTTAATTTAACATTCTAACATCTTTTTGGAGCTACTGTAGCCTTTTAACCTTATTTCTTGATTGTTTTCCATCTAGATATTATACAAAAATGGCTTGGCACACGCAAACGCACACACTTACATTTACGCATACGCATCTAATCAACTTATACCGTGACGTTATAACATATCATCCCAGTGTGTCTTATACACCCCTGCTGTCACCCCTCCTGAGTGAGCAGTATTCTGTCTTGTATCTATTCTCGTCATCAAGGAGTCATACAGTACCACTCACAAGCAGCTACTCACAGCATCACCTGAAAGGGGTGGTTGTATATGACTGAACCCTGGCGAGCTTAGTACATTAGAAACCAGTGTCAGCAGTTTGCAGATGGATCCATAATTAAATCACAAGAATAACCAGAGCGTTTTATTATGGAGCTATCCGATAATTCCGAGCCTTCTTCTCTTCAATTTTAATGGTTAACCCTTGGCTGGGGTGGAAAACGCGAGCCAGGTTTAAGCTTTAGGGGAGATGCCACTTTCTAAGGGGCACTTATCCCCTTAATGTCAGCAGTGGTATCATGCTAGAATGATCTTATTTTTGGAATATGTTGGCGAATTCTTACAATGTTGTCTCTCTCTCTCTCTCGTCCTTTCTCTGATGATTAATGAGAAAAGGCTTAGTTACCGTCAAAACTTTTTTTCAGCGCCGCATTGTTTGTGGGTCAATTTAATTCATGATCAAATGTTGATGCAATACCCCAGGCTTTCAAAACAAGTGCGTCAAAAACGATCCAGCCAATTTAAGTAAACCACATGCAACCAATTTTGGTTAATAGACGGAGTGTCAATTGTTTTTTTTACAAAACCAGGCAACAGCCTATTGACACTGGTTTGGAAATGCAGTGTATGCGTTTTTTCAAAAAAAAAAAATCATTCTTTTGATAATCTGCAACCTCCCCTCCCCCCACAAGTCAAAAGGATCACTGGTGCATAGCACATGTCAGTTCAAGAAAGTCTTCAGTATGGCTAAAGAGCAACAAAAAGCAGTCTGTTTGACAGCGAAATATAAATTATGCTCATTGAGAAACCTTATTTAAACAGCTGTTTCCTAAAAAAAACGTCACATACCTCTTTTTCTTCTCATTCATTGTTTCCTTCACCTTCAATGGATTCATTACGCCACATCAAGCCAGACGACATGGCTATTCAATTGACCTCATGGGAAATTTTGTCAGACATTATTGGCTGGGTAAGACACAATTTCTCGAGAAAAACTGTCAAAAAACGAAAAAAGATTAACCTCCCCAATGTCGACTCTTTATTAGTCTTACTTTTTCGTTTGGTCCATAAGCTTCTACCCGCAAGTTTACTTAAATTTGAAAAGAAAAAGGTAGAACTGCATGCCTTCAAACTCATGTCAATGGTTTTACTAATTGCAGCTTTTTATAGCGTCAAGGGTTTATCCATAGATTTTTTGTTTTATAATGTGCTAGGATTTTTTTGTTACTCGGTAAGTTTATAATTTTTTGTACGGTGCATGCAATAATTAGTGGTAACGCAAAAATATACATGCTTTTTTTTTTCTTTTTAGATTTATAACTTGTCATTTTATTTTAATAAAGAGATTCGGGATGAATGTAAGTATCTACATATAGACTTAAACGAGTGGAAGGAGGATGTGGAAAAGATAATTGATGCCAAATCCAATAGATCAGCAGAGACATCCACATAGTGACAATAACCTTGTTCGTATGAATGATGTTGTATTTGCTATTCACGGGTTTATCATCTCGCTATTTGTTCTATTGCAAAGTTGCGTTTACAAGGTATGATTATGGGTAGGATATCCAACAAGAAAAAGAATGTGATTTAATTGAATTAGTCAATTAGAAACACGAAACACAGCAAATTTCGTCATTTGCTGCATCATTTGTATGGTTGACTGTCATGGGCTCAGTATTAGTGATATCGACAATACATTATGGTGGTGCCATATGGCTTGATTTCATGTACTACCTGAGTTCTGTAAAGTTGATTGTTAGTTTTATCAAATATTTGCCTCAAGTAAGTCTATCATGAACCAAATTTGGTTTGATTTTCATCGTCGTTTTAATATTTTGTTTATGTAAAAAAATTAGGTTTGGATAAACTATAAACGTCACTCCACTCAAGGTTGGAGTATTCAGTATATTATTTGGGTAATTTTTTTTAATATATATATAACAAAAGTCACGTAAATCAATGATCAAGTAACATGTTATAATTAGGATTTATCAGGTGGTGTTTTATCCATCATTCAATTACTTTTGGATGCATACATTGATGGCGATTGGTCTGGCATCGAAGGCGTAAGGTTTTTATTTGTTTGATAATCTTATAAACACTAACTTTTTGGTTTGTTTAGGATAATGTCAAGCTGTAAGTTTTAGTTGGAAACACAGGTTGTTAAACTCAAATTAATGTTTTTTTTTGTTTTTTTTATACAGCGGGCTTGGTGTGATTGTTATAGGTTACGATCTTGTGTTCTTGGTTCAGCATTACGTGTTGTACCCTAAAAATCAGCACCATTTATATATCCCAGTAAGGCAGGACCGACGAGGACTATTGGAGGAAGGCTATTTAGACGACGACGCTTCTTTTTCATCTTATAATAGTAGTGTCAATAGAAGACCAATCAATGCAAACAAGAACTACGGTTCAACAAATATATCTCTTTATGCTGCGTCTGTATAATTACTTTTAACATTTATAATTAATTAAAAAACTGTAAAATATAATCAAATGCGTATCGGGTCCATTCGTATATGTTAATATCGATTTTGCTCATCACAGTTGCACCCAATTAAATAGCACGATATGTCACACCTGATTTTTTTAGGTTCAACTCTAATGGATTTATTCTATTGAAGGATGTTGATGATTATTACTTGATCAATAACAAGAGCATCTGCAGTAAATTCCTAGAGAGAATCATTGAAAAAGAAAAGAAAAGTATTCTTTAATCATTTTTGACCTACAGTGTAATTGTCAACAAATTTTCAATATTCGGATTTTTTTATGTTATAAACATAACGGGTTATCTTGTTGTGGCCAAGTTTACCGAGATATTGTGCGTATTTCTTGAAGCCTTTACGTCCTTTTGCCATAAGGTAATACAAAGCGATTGCGCTCTGAAATACGCCAAACAAAGAAACATCATCGATTTAAATGTTCTCAGCAGTATTATGCAAGCAATTGGATTAAATTTTAGAGGTAATATATTCCTTTACAAAATCAGTTACAATTAGCCCTTCTAATTAAAACATTTATTCTAAACTTTTCCCTTCCTTGTAAATGGAAATAGTTGGGGTACCCATCACCGCCTCGAACTGAAGTCCCCTCCCCCATTGTTAAACCCCCGCGTGAGTATAATATTGGATCACCATCACTAGAAGCTTGTCATCCCAGGATTAGCACGCCACAGATGAAGCTCTTCAGGAGTAAAACGAGAAAACTATAGACTAGGAAGACCAGTGTTGCGGTCGAGCATTTTATGATCATGTAATTTAATCTAAACGACATGTTTTTTTTATTTTCAGTGCAAACTAAAAGAAATGAAAAGCTTGCACGTTTACATAATTTATGTTTTATCCAACTTAGTTTTTTAAATATAGGCAAGTGTCAAAGGTTCTTCAATACTTAATTTCTGTATCGGATATTCTGTAGAACAGCCAACTTCTCCCCCTGTCTCTCTAAGTGATATTTGAAGAGAACTTTTATAGTTGATGTGCTTAAATTGCACAATTATTTGTCGTGCTGATGCTTCTTCTCTTTTTTCGACGTGTAGTGTTGACATTATACCTACAGAATCTTCCGGCAAAATAATTGGTTCATTCGCCACGACTTTACTTGGATATTGTACTCCAATAATTTCTAAAAGAAGTTAATATATGTGTATTTATGTATATCAGTGACACATAATGGAATTTGAACATGAAAAAAATTGCTCACCCACTGACAGACCCTCCGTAAATGTGGAATCTAGACCAAGCCTTATATCTAGGCCTGTTATAGGAATCTCCTGTCCTTTTTGAAGAACTACCAAGTAGCTGCTTTCGAAGGCCAGCTTAGTTTCCTGATAGCCGTCACGTTTTATACGGTAAAATGGAGGATAAAATTGATATCTGAATTCATTGAGCCGTATACCATAAGTTTCTCCTGCTACCTGAGCTAATTTTCCTGAGATAAAATTGTGAAACATGTATGGCTTGTTGTGGGTAACTGGGATCAATAATTGGTCAAAAGATTCTAAAAGAACAAACCCCTGTGTATCCTTTTCTTTTGACTCGATACTATTATCAATTGCTTCTTGAATCAAAACACTATACATTTTGTAAATTATGGAATTGGGAGATAGACTGAATGGATTCCCTAGTATAAATAGGTAGCTGACTTCGTAAAATCGAAATAGTTCAGTGTTAGTTAATGCAGCTGCTGTGATTGTTGTTATTTTTTGTATTATTGGCCTTAAACCAACATCGATAATGTTGCGTAGAGAAAGACTCATACTACATGAGCATGTGTTACTTATATCCATCTCTTTTTTGGCGTCCATTTCTAGGAATACGTTGTTTGGTTGGAACTACGAAATAAAGTTTATAAAGAGAATATTTCTATTTAATTCACTTACGATTTCGAGCACAAATTGTTTTATTGCTTGACAAATACTTTTATAAGTTTCTGCTGAGCCCAAATCTTGAGACGTGTTTACATTGTTTTTGTGAATGGCACAGTAATTGATATGACCACAAGGTACCAATGTTTTCCAAATCTGCTTACACATGGCGTCATATACATCCTCAATCTGTATGACTTTATCTTCGATGATGATAGTAGCCGCATCTTCTCCATTAGAGGAGGACTTAACGACTTGATGCAAAGTGAGCTGAATATACGTCGGGTGTGTTTGAGCGATCACAAAGTAGGACTTCATTTCAAATTTTAAACTTTTCAGCTTTTCTTGAATCGCGGGTAAAATTTCTTCGGCATATGTTGAAACTTTCGCCTTACGGTGATTGTTGTTTTTTTGGAGAAATCCACTGGCAAAAAATAATTCATTCAAATTTTCTTCAGAGTAGAAAAAGCGGTCTAATATGTTCTTGTCAATAGATACAGCGAAGCCAATGTTTTTGTCCCTCCAACCAGTCCCATATTGCTTGTCTAAATTTTCTTCTATTATCTTGTTAAGATAGTGTAAATAAAGTATTAAAAAAAAGAAGACATAACCGGAATGAAGGACAGGCATGAAGTCCTCAACAGTAGCAGATAATCCATCTTCTTTCATAAAAAAACACCTGTTTTCAGCTTCACTTAATAGTTCCTCGAGCTTCTTTGATCCAGGGCACATAAACAAGTCTTTAATATCTTTCCTTTGATCAATATCTGTATATCGTCTAAGATAGCCACCAAAAATACATTCTACAAATAGCTTCGTCCTATCCTCAATTATTACAACATAAATTAAAGTTGAAAGCATTGGACATAGAACTTAATTATTACCTATTGGTCATACGAAGCGATGGTCTTTGTCCCAATTTTGAACAAGCGATAAAGCTGTCTAGCGATTTTATATTACTATTTTCATGACATTAGTTAAATTATTTAGCATTGCTTTAAATAAAAATAATTATCGGCAACCATATGGTACCTACCATTGAATATTTTTTGCAGGTTTTTTAGTATTGTTATTTTCACCGACGTAAGTAAAATTAACTTTAACCTCTGTTTGCAGAATGTCTGTTCATAAAAGGTTAGTCTTTTAAACATGTTATTTTGCTTCGTTTTTACCTAAATTAATAAAGTAAACTGGCCCTAAAGATTCTTCCGACCATATATCTTTTGAATTTGCAGTTGTTATTGCTGGGTCTCTGTTTTTGTTAGATTCCTTTATAGGATTTATCACTAGATTTGAACAGCCTTTCATTCTATCGAATGCATCTAATTTCAAATTTACACATTCAATATCATTCTTTATGAATGTCATCAATTCACATCGTCTTTGTTGCTCGCCGTATTCTTGAAACCATTTATCGATGTGTTTCGTTAAAAAAATCCAGTCCCACATTGGCGTCCTATCTATTGTATGGATTAGTATTGCTGTAATATTGGCTTTGTCTGAGTGTTGAAACATGGAATTCATTTGATCTGTAAAAGTTGTTTCGGAAATTTCGGGAAAGTCTTCATATATATCTTTGATAGTTACTGATTCAATGAAATCAATGTTGCTCTGCTCCAAATTATACTTTGCATAAGATGCGTTATGATTTTTATACGATCCGTTATGCACACTCTTAAAAGGATTATGTGCTAGAAACTTTTGAAGCGACCACTTCTCTAAAAAAAGCCTCTGTAAAAACAATAAGGAAGGAGTTTAGGGTCTTTTCATGGTAACATAAAATGTAGAAATTTTCGTTACTTCATTGACATCATAGTCTTCTTCGACGTTATGACACTCTACAAAATCACAGTCATTAAATTTGTGATGTCTGAGATTGTCACTATCGTCATCGAAATCAGTGTCATTGATTAAGTCGTTACTGTCTATATTATCGTGATTGTTGTTCCCAGGATAGAGACTGTTATTGTCGAACTCAATACTGTTACTATCTGGCTCTACGCTGTCATTATCGGGCTTCACGCTGTCATTATCGGGCTTTACGCTGTCATTATCAGGCTTAACGCTGTCATTATCGGGCTCAACGCTGTTATTGTCGTGCTCAAGACTGCTATTGTCGGGATTATCACCATTATTGTGGTCCTTATGGTCAACGTTTTTGAAATCATCAAAATAGTCATTATGGTAAAAGTCGACAGAGCAGTCCCCTGTAAAAACGTCGTTGGAGTCGTTGTTTTCGGAATCATAGCTATGTTTATTACTGATGAAATCATCATCCTCGTAGTCTGTGTTATTGAGGCTATTATTGAAATAGTCGTTGGTGTTGAAGTCACTGGAATGGAAATTATTGAAATTATAATGATTAAAGTAGTAGTTGGAAAAATAACTATTGCCACAACAATTTCCAGAAACATGACCTTTGTCCGTAAAGTCAACAAAAAAACTCCTATTTATCAGTACCTTACATAGTTCTGCTGGAAGTGCGGTATTGAATTTTTTATGCAGGTATGCTCTGATCCGTTCTTTTCTTTCTTTTATAGTAAAAGGAACCGTAAAAGATGTTGATTTTAATAGCTGTGGAACATATTTGCTTTCGACTGACGTGAAGGAGGGATACCGAGCTGCGACCAATTCTAAAGTTACACGAATTTCATCTTTATACTCTACTGTACACAAAATATATTGTCTGCCGTTTTCAGTTCCTACTTTTCCATAATCATGTAGTAATTGAAAGTTTGCTTCTAGTCGCGTAAAAAAAATCAGCCGGCCATGATCATCAGTTTCTATTAAGCCAGCTTGAATAAAAAGAGGTCGAATCAACTTCTCCCGAGCATCATAATCCCAATTGGCAGGCAGAGTGAACACATAAATAAAGTGAGACTTTGAGATGTTTAAGTCTTTACCCCAATATTCTGTTTCTTCTAGCAAAATCTTTTCTGCTCCTTGGGCAACAGCTTTGTAATGTAAACAACTCTCGTAATTCTTGCCCTGTGCATTCATATATATCTCATATAATTCTAAGAAAACGTTACGCACATAAGTGTTGTTTTCTTGATTTTCATTGGACTCCCATTGTATATTAGCCTCTTCTCCTCTGTATAAAATGGCTCCGCTAGTAGTATCGTATAATATGGAGCTTGGTGAAAAAAATCTATTTTAAGGAGCATTTAGTGGTTAATAACAGCTAAATAATAATGATTTGGTGTTCATTAACTTGTAGGATCTGATAGGAGTTGACATGTGAACTATATTCCTATAAATGGTAGGACAGTCTTTGCTGTTAAGATCTAGTTTATGTAAGTATATCTAATACAATGTGCAACAAGACATCCTACCGAAAATAATACAATGATTATGCTGAGAAAAATCATAATAATCTTTCATCTTCTTTCGCTTTGTCTGCCAAAAGAACAAAAAGAGAGAAAGGGTAATAAATATGAATTGGAACAATTTTGCCATTTCAATTTTTTTCACGGCGTATCCCGGGTAACACAATTTCTTGTATTCCAAAAACAAATAAAGTTTTTTTTATAAGATTACCTATAAATAAATGCAAGTTTGTAAAAATATCTCTCATTGCTTAGTTGCATAAAAGTACAACCAAAAGGCATTATCTTATTTTTAACGCGTTTAAGTTTTTCTTTCAATTGAATAGCGGGGTACCAACAGTGTGATGCGTGCGAACTAAATTCAATATAAACCCCCAGTAAAACCTCAGCGACAAAGTACACGGATTAATTCCATAACTACTTGTGCTTAGCAGACTTGACTTTTTGTGCTAAGCCTCCCCTCTCACCCATAATTGTTCATTTATATGTGGTACATATGTCTGCAGCCACAGACTTTAGAAAATTCAGTTTGGGAAATGTTTGTGCTTAAGTGTTTTTTGTATTTATCCTCGTAGTTTCCAAGAAAGTTCAACTTGAAAGCTATTCACGTTGGTCAAGTTTTTATTGTATCTGGTATTAGTCTTTGTACTTTGCCGCTGAGGATTTACTCGGATTAATTCGCCTCCCAGGCGAAGACCCTTAATTGTCTTCGATGTTCTGTTGTAATGGCCATTTATTTCGAAAACCACAATCGTGCTTTATTCTATTTATCACGAATAAAAGTGCCGTTTGACATCTCCTCGCTTAGCGTTGTAACTATCCAGAAAGAACAGAATCATCGCTGTATTCCTTTAAGCAACTGCTGGGCGCATAATAATATGTGCGGTAATAGCTTCTAATCATTGAATGTAAAGCTATAGTAGCTAGGTAAGGTTGTGGTTTTAATTATTTGTTTCCTTTTTGAAGGCGTACAAATAAAAGAAAATGTATAACTTTCTTTCCCAGCCGCACCTCTATTATGTGCTACATTAAATGTTTGAAAGCATTTGACAGATGTATGACTACACTCCGTAGTAAATAAAAATGTTGCGATTGATTTTTTATTGTACTTCGGGAGATGATGAAGATGAGAAACAGTATTTGTATTCTGGTTGTTCCGTTTTAATTCTATTCAGTTATAGCATTTAGATGTTACTGGTTTAACGTACCATCAATATTTATCCCCCACCCGCCCATTCTACCGGCTATGAATTGATTTATATCTAGATCTCTTACCGTGCTTTTTTCTCACGAAGACGTGTCATAATATCGGCCCTCATTTCTTTAAAGTATTCCAGTTGATCAGGGTCTGTCATGGCAGAAATATCCATACTCATCACTTGCAAATCCATTTTTTTCTCCATCAAATCCAAACTTCTAGCTGATAGAGATTCTGCTCGTTCTTGTATTATATCTGCGCTGTTTTCTTTTCTTCTTCGTTTAGGTTCGATCGGTAGTATATGTTCTCTTAAGTCTTCGACTGCCACTCCCACTTCTGCCTCTGTTGTTGCCTCTATCACTGCTTCTGTCACTGTTTCTTCTGTAACCGACTCTGTCATTGGATCTGTCATTGGCTCTGACACCAGCTCTGACACCAGCTCTGACACCAGCTCTGTAGCTGCCTCTGTCACTTCCTCTGCCACTGTTTCTTCTGTAACTGACTCTGTCATTGGCTCTGTCATTGGCTCTGATACTAGCTCTGTAGCTGCCTCTGACACTAGCTCTGTAGCTACCTCTGACACTAGCTCTGTAGCTGCCTCTGACACTTCCTCTACCACTGTTCCTGCTACTAGCTCTGTCACTGCATATGGCAATAGTTTTACCGCCGCATCTGGATTTGCTCTTTTAATGGTCACCCTTTTAGCTTCCTGGAGATTTTTTTTTAATACGTAATTGTGCCATTTCAAAGTGTCTTTGAGAATAGGCCAGCAGTGGGTTAAGATAGATCGTGTCTTCCTGTTTTTTTCCATTCTTTTGAACATATAGCTTGCGCTTTCCATCTTTTCCAAGGTTTAATTGAGATACATGAATAATATACACACACATATACATGTATACATACCGCGCTTTCCTCATAATAAGATTTAGACAACACACTGTTTTTTGTCTCCTTGCAGCATTTCTCATACGCAGCCACTGTTTTACGAATAGTACGCCAGCGTGATCTCAATGCTCTTGCTGTGCGATTAGGATGTTCCTCTTTAATCCTTAAAATTTTTTCATCAAAGACAATTTTAACACGACTCCAGAATTTTTCGTTAGCGTCGTCGTATTCTATAACATTAAGATTCGCAGGAGGCTCAAGCCATGCCCTACATAATTGTTGGTTTTCTTGTAAGCTCCATGTTATTCCACGGCCCTTTTTTGACCTGGTGGGTTTTGATTCCACTGGTGAAGTCATAAATGGATTGAACAACGGCAAGAGGTCATAAATATATTTTTTGACGGAGATTCTTTAAATCGAAAATCCTTGATAAGTGACAGTGTACCACCAAATCCTGTGTTGCTCCTTAAACATCATATCACCATTTGCCAGGCCGATGTTATCGTCTTGGTAAAGGCAGTTTAAATTAATTGTTTTCATGGTACTACGTGAATGTAGATCTAATTCTGGTAAATCGGCAATAAACATCGAGGCTTTTTCCAGTTAAGTATGTTAGAAAAGAAGGCTGGGTATCCGAATGTGAATAATATGGCTTGCTAGAAGAATGAGTAGCACTGTGTTTTTGTCTTGACCGCATAATTCAGAGCTACCATTGGACAAGTGTAAAATTCGAATATTTTCTCTTTTTTTAAACAGAGAAGGGGGTCGGGGGGAGTTGGTTTTATTTACTTGCTTCTTTTTTCGCGACACAAATGTATTTGCCGATTACGATATTTTTACTCGTCTTGGCTACCGAGTCTATATTATTCCTTGGGTATTCCTACATTACCTCCCTTGTAAAGACACAACAAGAAATAGGACTAATGTCTTTTTTGTTTCGAAGGCGACATAATTAACCCTTTTCTTTTCTCTCTTTTATATAACAGACATATGAGCTGTACGTCAAGTTCACTAAAGATCCCAGAGTGGTAAAGCAAAACAAGATGAAGAGGGATGTCTTGACCATGAAGAAGGAATTAGCTCAAACAAGCTCACAAGTATGTTTAAAGGTCTAAAAAAATAAGGCGATCACAAATTGACAACCAATTATAGGATGAGTTTGCGAAATGGGCAAAGTTACGTAGAAAGTTGGACAAAGCAGTTGCCGATTCCGAGAAAATGAGTAAGAGAGAGAGAGAGAGGGAAGGAGGACATGTGTGTAAACAAAGGGAGACTGAATGATGATAAAACTAGATTCGGATATTGCATACTCTAAGACTGCTTTTGAACTCAAGGTCAAATCTGTACTTTGGTTTATCGTCCATGGCACACAAATTGCCATGGTATTATGGTTTAGAAAGAGTGCAGTATTTTATTTGCCTCCTGGCTGGTTTGGACCTGCACAGCGTTTCCTTTCATGGCCATTTGCACCTGCAGGTAAAAAAAAAAACGATAAAGACAAACAGGTTGTGGATCGAGATGTTTATATACACTTTTATTATCCTAGGATCTGTGAGTGTGGCTGTTTGGTTTGCAGCTTGTAGAAGAGTCATTAAGGCTTTAGCTCTTACCGCCAACGATTTTGTATTTACTCCCGCTGCTGAAAAGAAGATGGCAGCCGCTTAAGAAAAAAACAAAAAGAGTGACAAAGAGATATAGAAATTATAAATAAATAAAAAAATTGTCGATACTCGGACACTACTAAGCAATTTTATCTCCCCATGTTTTTTGTTCCTGGATACAGTGTAACTGGGATGATGTTTTGTGAACAATAAGAGAAATGGATGGATCTCTTTGCTGACCCACTTAAACCCCATTTTCTCTGAACTGGCTTTAAATTAGTGCTCAAATTAAAAATGTTTGTTCTTGGTACAATTGTTTTTTTTTTGCCTTTCCTCCTGCCGCGTCTTGCTGCTATCTTACACTATTTTCAGAAAATATTAGATCAAAATGTAAAAAAAAAATTCGTTCACAAATAAAAAAAAAAATTCGTTCACAAATAAAAAAATAATTCGTTCACAACGTAAAAAAAAATACGCTCATCTTCCGAAAAAAAGATTGTGTGAAAGACCGAAAAAAAAAAAAAAATTGAGCTTACCACTTAAGTGTATCTATGGTTGACCTGCGATAACAGGCCTGGAAAATTTTAGTTGCGACGTTGACGAACATTTCTAATGTTTGCTTGTTCATTTTGGGTTCTTGCTCTTCTCCGTTGGTTCTGGGGAGCCTCTCCACGTCGAAATCTTGGGGGAATGCCATTTCCAGCACGAAGTGATCGAACAATATCAACCATGTTCAAGCAAGCAGCCATATCACGATTCCATAGACGAGGAACAATCCTATTTGTGTTATTAGTCATGGCTCTACAATTTTGATTTGTACATCTGTTATAAGAACAAAAAAAAAAATTATTAGATAAAAAAATTATATAAGTAAAATCAACATACCTTAAGAGACCATGTCTGATTACACGAGGATTTGCTCTTCGTCTATGAGGACGCGGGTTATCGACCATCCGAAACGTTTCAAGACTTCTACGTTCACAAGCTGGGCAGCACTGACTTGTTCTAAATTCATCAATCAAGTACACCCTTTTACCAGCTTTTTGAAATAACCGACGGAATCCAAGGCCTCGGACCGGCTCATGAAATCTTGTATTAGGAGAAGACCAGTTACCCATAACATAAACAGCTTCGACACCAAACTGTTCATCTAGTTTTGAAATAAGATCCTCGTTTCCTTGCTGTCTTCTAATATAGGCAGATAGCCGCAATTTTCTGTGCAAAGGATGAGCAGTACGATGGTTGGTTCGGAAGTTGACATAGTGGTTTTGGATGATGCCTGTCATATTGGACCTGTTTTCAAGATACTGTTCAAATTCATCTCTATTCAAGGAATCATAATTAACCAAAAGCCTTTCAGCGGCTGCTACTCTAGCGGGTTTCACAGCTTCACGGATTCTACGGTATTTTTTAATTTTTTCAAACTTGTCTTGGTATTGTTTGGTAAAGCGAAACTTGTTTGGATTGTTTGCGGTTGAGTTTTCATGCACACAGAATAACAAATCTCTTCGTCCAGGATCAATTGTAACACATCTTCCAACAGTTTCTTGAGCAATCTCTTGTGAAATGTACTGAATTGATTCAACCACAACAGCAAAACGAGCAGTATATCTGCTTTCACGATCCATTCTTTTCTTGAGCACAGTTACACCTACTCCATCCGTTTGAATAGTTCCTCTAAACTGGAGCTCGCCATTTTCTTGGTGTTTGAGTGCATCCGAGTTTAGGTTAATTACTTCACGCCAAAGTGCTATCTTATCTTGACGATTAGTCCACCGACGACCAAGAATATTTTGACAAAGAATTTTTGAATCGATGGTTGTGTAGCAAGGAGTCCAAGAGCGGCGTAATGGGAAGCAATTAAACACAGGTAATTCTATATCAATAAATGATAAAGCCAGTTCGTAAAAAGCCCGCATATGCTCAACTGGTCTTGCTTTGGAATCATAATAAATGCTATTCCCACGAAACCGGTAGTCAACGGGATAACTGGTAAGGACAGGGCGAAGAGTTTCAAGAGCGTTGTTGTAGATAGGGTCCCCGAACTGCTCTCCGTCCAATACAAAATCTTGAGGTAACCTTCTATAAGTTCCTTAAATCTTGTCGCCGGCTCAGTTATTTCTCTGTATACTTCAGATTTTATCAGTGCATCAATTAATCCTTCACGTCTTCTATAAGCAATTAATTCGGCTTTTCTTTGTCTGATACGGAGTAGTTTTTAACAGCTTGTCTAAGATGACTTCCCAAACGCATCTGAACATTGTTGCTATAAGATGTAAAGATCTTTGCTCCTTCAATTAAAGATGCTTGCTGACCATAGCGGAAATCTGGTGGAACAAAACCAGTGACCTCCAAATAGTCATCAAGATAAGTGTCAATGAATGCACGAGTCGCCGCAGTTCTTCCGCCAGCCCTTCCTCGCGCATACCGAGTCAGTT
The DNA here is from genome assembly GCA_016758985.1 of Mucor saturninus. NCBI lineage: Eukaryota > Fungi > Mucoromycota > Mucoromycetes > Mucorales > Mucoraceae > Mucor > Mucor saturninus. The sequence goes on along the minus strand of JAEPRD010000231.1, from coordinate 13,498 downwards.
TGAGCCACACCTCAGCAAAAAAATCACGATTGATACATCGCCTGATATCAAAGTTCTCATCTTCTTGAATGGCACGCAAAAAAATGTACTTTGAGAGTGAGTATGCGTGTGTAGTGATGTTGTGGACTGTCACTACATATTCTTCGAGCCTTTCACGTCGCTCTGGGTCCCAACCAATACCATCAATAGAGGATTTGACAGATATAATACGATCGCCAGGAGCCAAAGAGCTAGATGTGCTCATATTGCTTCCAGGTGTACCCGGCGTACCAGACAAGGATCTATCAGAGTCCATGCTGGTAAAAAAGGGCAGTTATTTGAAGTTAGAAGTTTGCTATAATAACATGTTAGATAAATGTCACTCATTTTTGGATTGGTTGTTACAATATTTACCTTTTACGTAC